>LKTO01000259.1:0-68846 GCA_001399465.1 Hymenoscyphus scutula | reverse complement strand
GGTTGAAAATGTGCTATGTATATGTATTTTGGGTTTTCTATTTTGGAAACTTTTATTCTGTGGAAGTGTTGATTAGTACTTGTAGGGAGGAGTTGGGGAAGCGTTTTTGGGTAGATGGTTTGGTGGTTGAGGATTACTATACTGTACCGTACTACAGTGTACTATATATAGAGATAGATAGATAGATAGTTGTTGTAGTAGTTGTTGTTGTGTCTAGAGTCTAGAGATTTCTCGAGATGTTTGGTGATTTCTTTAGAGATATCTTTAGTGGATTTAGTATCTCTGCTCTGCTCTCCCTGCCTGCTCTTCTGGATGCTTGAAATTTGCCTCCCTGGTGCTTGGAATATGAAAGCTGAAGGACCTGGAGTTTGTGGCAGGTTGGTTTTGATATTGCGATTTTCTGTGCGTGGGGGACTATTCTTGGGGGGTTTTTTTTGTCAGGTAGGTAAATATGTGGGTGGTGGACGCATGGATGGAGGTTTGGTAGATAGATAGGTAGGTAGGTAGGTAGGTAGGGGAACTCCCTCAAGTTCCTCTGTTTTCCTCATGGCTCCCTTTCAGCATATAGGGGGCACGGCACGCCAGTGACATTTTGATGATTTTATATTGTTTTTTGGCGGCTTTCGGCTTTAGCTTCTGGGGTTTCTTGTGTGCCCTCCTTTGGTTATAATAACAGAGAGACAGACAGACGCCTTGCGTATGCGTCTGCTACTGCTGCTGCTTCCTCATGTGCCCTCACTAGCTCAGTAGTCCCGTCCCTAACCATGATCCCTTCATATTTCCCTCCCCTCCCCTCTCTCCCTAAAATCGCGAATCCATTTATTCCCCGCGGGTTGTGATATCCATTCTCTCCCACACCTCAATCAACCCTCCTTCCTTCCCCCACCTACCTCATCCATCTCACTGGATTTTCCACCCTTCCTCTCCCAGGACGTCACCCGCGGAAGCAAATCCTCTAGAGCTTTCTTGTCCTCCGCTGACGGCGCTATCCCGAGTTTCTCCCCTGCCTTGTCGGAGACGTACATGCCGATGATGCCCCAGGCGATGAAAGCGGCGCCTATTGAGATTCGGGTTCGGGGGGTGAAGGTGCGGCGGTATTTTCTGGTTGGAGTGTGTTAGTGGTGTGGAGAGGTGGAGAGCAGAGAGGAAGATGGAGGGGGAAGGGAAGGGAAGGGGATGGGAGGTGTACTGGAGGAATGACATTTGTTTTGTTTTGTTTTTTGTTTTGTTTGGTGTGAGAATTAGAGGGAGCGAAGCATTAGGTTGGTAGGTAGGTTTGATTGCGCTTGTGCTGTAAGGACTGTGATGTGGTCCGTACGAGATGTCGTTGTGAAATTTGGAGCTTTGGTTCCCGTGAACTCAGTGGAGCCGAGGTGGAGGGAAGCTTGGCTCCTTTTCCAGGGACCCTGATGTGGGGGTTGAGAAGCCTGGATCCAGTTTGGTCTTCTTCACGTTACCTAGGTACATTCTTTTTGCTACAAGTACATAGGGTACATGAATTTTGTTTCGTCACTCTTCTTCGCCCCCTCTATCTACTATTTTGCCCTTTCCTTGCCCTTTGGTTTGTTTTGAGAGGGCTTCATTTGCATTCCGGGTGAAACAAGCTTGGAGGGGCGAAGGTGTTAGGGTTGAGTATTCCTCGGTGGGAACGAGTGGTTATTTGGATGCTTTGCTTCTGGTTTTTATTTATCTTGTTGTATTGCGCTTCTTGATATAAAACTTGTTGGGTCTTTCGGATTTGAGGGGAGGGGATACGATTGGAGAGACTTCATCGTTCCATACTCCCCAGGAACACCACACCCGGCGTCACAACAATCCATCCATCAACCCTCCAAAATGGAATCGCTTCCCCTTGAACTCCGCCAGAAAATCATTACTCATGTCTCCCTCCCCGACCTCAAATCTCTGCGTCTCGTCTCTCGGATTTGGTCCCAGGCCGGAGAGGAATACCTCATCCCACCACTCTTCACACATCTCCCTCACCGTCCTTCACTTCAACATCTCATCGGTATATCTCAACACCCAGTCTACAGTCACAAAATCCGGTATCTGAAGTTTCAACATGGGGAGTTGAATGAATACCATGCACGTCATAACACCTACTTCCTTAGCTTCCTCTTGGAGCCCGATGAAAGGAGTGTTGTTATGGGGAAGGCGTGGGAGGGGTACACGGGGTTAAAGGAGTTGAAAGACAGGCATTTTGAGGGGTCCTGTGACGGGGAGAAGTTGAAGGGTGTTTTTAAAGAGCTGAGGAATTTGGAGGGTGTTGAGGTTGGATTGATGGGGTGGCCTTATGGGAAAGAGAATGGGATGGATGTTTTGGAGGGGATATGGAAGATCCCTTCTACTCGGGGACTTCCAAGAAAGGAGACAGTGGAGAGATTTCGGAATATTCTTTCCGCATTACTTGAAAATGTTGGGGGGGATAAGTTGAAAAAATTGGGGCATGATCGTCTACCCTTTGAGTTCTTTACTCAGGATACCGCATTTTTGAAGGGTCTTACACCGCTATTCGGATGTTTGAAAATCTTGGAATTGGGGATCGATGATGATGAGAAGAATGAGGCTCTCTCCTTGAAGGGCTCGCAGAATCTAGCATCTGTCCTCAGGACCGCAATGAACCTTGAACACCTGACCCTCTCTTTCCAGGGAAGGACTAAGAAGAATATTACTCCGTTATTGGAATCCTTTCAAGAAGATCAATTCACATTCTCTCATCTCAAGACGCTAAAACTTCAGTACATCGTCACTACTTCCGATGATCTAGGGGATTTCCTGGTCCGGCATAGAGATAGTCTGAAAGAGGTACAACTTGGAGGCGAGGGAGTCAGAGCTCCTCATCGAGCGCCAAATGGCGGGGTTCATCTCGAGGAGGGGAGTTGGAAAGAGTTGTTCGAGTGGTTGAGGGTTGAGATGGGGACGTGTGAGGTGTGGGTTATGGGCGATTTGGTAGGGATTGAGAGGGGGGAACGGTGGATTCTGGAAAATCGGGAGAAGGAGGAGGGGTTGAGTGAGTATGTGATAGATTGATTTCTTCTTTTCTTCTCCTCGAGTTGTGTGTTGTTTAGTTCGAAAGGAGAGTGGAGAGGGGTCCACAAAGAAGACATTTTGATTTGACTTCTGCTGAGACAGAGGCGAACTTTGGGATCTTGAAAGGAAGAGGAGGGGGTTTAGGAGTAACACCCCGGAAGCAAATATCACTGCTTGTTTTTTGGGTGGAGCGCACGTTCTCTTCACTAAGTGGTGGTGGTAGACTTTTATAGCTTCAGATAACACTTCAAGTTCATAGACCTATGGTGTGAGAATAATGGATTGTTCATTTTCCCTTTGACAAAAAATGTAGGTTTAACACCAATTGGGGGCGGTGTATCAAGAGCTAAGGCAACACGCCAAAGCTTTCATCATATCACATCCATAGGAATTTAAGCGATAGTAACGAGTTTTATTTCCACTCTCCAATTTTCCTGGGTACGCAATACCCTTGGGTGGACACCACATCAGATGACTAGGATCCTCAAGTTAGGAATCTACGGTTGAATTCAGCGACAAGGTAAACTTACGCCCAACAGTGAAGTAATGCTTAATTCGTTCTAGGAAAAAAGGTGTCTGGAAATCGGGAGTCGAAGAGAGAGACAGAGTGGAGATATTTGCTATTGCAATAGGTTGATTTGCGCACTAAAAAGAGATTCAGTATTTCATATCTCCATCATCCATTCCACCCAACTCACCTGTTACAAACACCACAACTATTGACGAAAGATCGCGCGTAATCCTCTCAGGCTCCAAACCGTTCCACTCATAATCGTATGACATGCAAAGGAGCCGGCAAGTATGTAAAGAACCACTCTAGAAAGTGGAGTATCATGAACGGTCAAGCTGTTCCATAGAAGCCCAACTGATACATCAAAACTTGGTCGAGTTTCCGATGCCTCTCCAAGAGCCTCGCGAATGGCGTAAGTCTTCTTCTCCTGTTGCTCCGGTGAGAGTTGGGGGTTGCCGTGTACCTGACTCATTGCGTAGTCGAGGGAAAGTGCGAGGCGGCCCATTTTGGTTTTCTCGAAGTGGTTTTCCATGATGGCGTAAGCTGGATATGATATTGCTTTGAGTGTTGTGTGGGATGTTTGAGGAGATCAATTTATACTTGAATGAGTCACTATCTTCTGCTTAGTGAATTGGAAACGTCGATTTAGGTTGGCTCGTGAACGACGGAAAAGGGGGATTCATAGATCCGATTTGCTGTCTATTATCGTGTGCTTAGCTTTAGAGACAATTAGAGTCTAAAGGATGCAGAGGAATCGTCTTGCATTACCTTAGAAGGGTGAATCAATGAGCATCAATAAGTCTGAAGTATTTCCTGTTGCTTTACGGCGAGATCAGAAAGAACTCTGATGGACTGAATACTGATCACTGCACATGATGCTGAAATGTACCTATTACTCATCAAACTATGCGGATTGAAGTGTCAATTTCACTTGGCTTAAGAAGTATACTCAATATAATCGAGGCGACGTGGTAAAAAGAGAGAGGGTATTCCAATATACAAATCATCGACCAGTTACTTATTTCAAATGCCATGCTCGCCTCCCAAAAGCATCATTCCTAAAACCATATGCAAATTCGCTAAAAGAACAGCAACATTAAGAGCACCACTCCCATCAAAATGCACCATTCCCACTCCATCTTACAGTAGTGATATCTTGATTAACAAGATCATGCCAAGGTCCCCTCGACCAATCAACGTTATTCAACCAATCCAGGTCTTCCAGTAATCCATCATAATTCGCAGTATCGAAAGCAGCAGGTGGAGGAATAGCTGTATCAAACTGCCCCACATACCCCGGATCGAAACCTTGGTTTTGCCCAGCCATCGGAGTATCAACCGTAGGATTCAACTCTGCAGAATCTTGAGATGGTATAGGTGTCTGTGCGACTGCTTGTTGTGCGGGCTGAGAGGCAGGTGGTGAGGGATCGAGGATTTGATCGAGGATTCGCTTGATGATGAGTCTCATTCTTCCGCAGAGTTGGTAGTTTCCTGCTGCTGGACGGACCCATTCTAGGAATCCGATGAGAAGACTTAGGTTTTGTACGATTTCGGAACGTGCTAGACGAGGCCCGGGAAGTTGTGGGTGTTTAAGCTGTTTCAGGAGTTCGACGCAAAGAACACCGCTGGCAGGAACCCCCCAGCACATCAACATCCAGTCAAAGTCGTGTTGATGTTCTACAAAACGGTCTCTCTGAACCCAAATGAGGACCACGAGTTCGAGCATCTCTCGGGCGCAGTCCACCATGGATTGGCCATCGAGGATATTTTGTTTATGTGCTAGTCTTTCAAGTAGGAGGCGGTGCTCGAGAAAAGTGAGTCGGATGTTGAGTGTCTTCCAGTATTTGTAGTCGGTCTTCTCTTTGATATGGGGATCGGTTAGTGAGAATTGGAGAAATCTTGGGAAGTTGTCATATGTTTGATGAAGACGATTAAGTAGATGGCTGTTTGATGCATTAGTGGGAACTGAGTTTAGGAAAGGGAGCGGGAGCCAAGACCTTATTCGTTCCTCGGTGCAGTCTTCTGGATCCCCTAGGGACAGCTCGAGTATCTCATCTAAAACAATTGACAGCATGCCTCGTGCTCGAGCACCAGTTGACTGATATATATTACCCGCAACATTCCATCCATTTTCGTCCAGCTTGCTTACAGCTTCCGCCAGCACCTCTCCACCTTGCATAACTTCGTCATCGCTGAGATCCAAAGGATGTTTGAAACGAGTGTAGCGATAACTGAGAGCCGGTGGGCGGCCCGTGAGTAAAGACGAGCTTTTATCCAAGTTGAATATCACTGTAAATAATCGTTTCTTCAGCTCGGGTAGAAATGATATTTGCTGACCATTGTCAATTTGCCGATGCAGACCAAGAGCTGTTGAGCTGCTCAGTAAGTCTCCCAACTGCCTCCAGACAACGAGACCTTTTCGGAGTTAGCATGTCATACCCATGGAAAAGAAGTTGTGGAAGGGTCGCTTACTTGTGTCGCCACTGATAACGGTTTGAAGTATCAGGTTTTTGGTCAACAACGCAACCATGGGGAAGTTTATCAGGTCCATGTAGTTACTCAAAGTAACACATGCTTGTACACAATCTTTCATCTCAACCGCAAAGCTTTTCCTATCCCTACGAGACCCTTTTTGCGTCGTGAAAAAAGCATCTCGTTCTGGAAGACTAAGAGTGGCGCTCGTGAGAGCCGAAAAAACCATGCCTAGAATTTCCCAGCGTAGGTTATCACCACTGAAAGAGTCCAACCACTTCGCATATTCGTCTGAGCCCGAAGGTTCTTGGAGAACCTTCATCGAGTTCTCGCATAAAACTCTGGAAACATGCTCTATTCCTTCTTTTGTTCGTGGTTCTTTGAGATATGAGCCATAACTAGTCCAGATACTATTCGCACAGCTCATCACACTATGCCTGAAAAAAGACTGCTCATGGCATTTCTCATAATACCACTCCAAAAGAAAGTTGAACGTATGCCTATCTGGGAATGCTTTTAACAACCTCGCTCCTAAAGCAATCCTCGGATTACAAGTTGCGTCCAGGCTTCCGGATGGAACCATCAGGAAAGTTTGCGATTGCAGAGACCCCGATTGTGATTCTCGCTGAAGGGGAGCAAGCTCAGCAATGTCGTTTGATAAGTGAACTTCGGCGCTTGCTGATCCTAGATTCTCCCTATTTTCTAAGAACACCGCCGAGAAACTCGTTGGTCCAAAGAAGCCACCAGCAGATTTATTCGCAGGAAGAACGTCTGAAAAGTTGTCTTGTGACAAACTGCTTCGATGACCTTGAAATGGAGAGGCACCATGTGAAGTGGGTGAAGTAATTGAATTTGAGGTAGAAGTTGCTGGGGAGAGGGTACGTGGTAATAACTGATTATTCCTTCCACTTCCCTCCTCGAGTTTTGAACGAGAATCTGATGCTGTAGCTGGGCGGGTCATAGGAGCGGAAAGATATATGCACCTGGCAGCAACCTTTCTTCTTTTGCACCTCTCACAAACGGGAAGACCGTGATCACAACCCATTTTGGCCAATCTACAGGGTTCGCATGCTTGCTGTTTGCCGTTTCTTCTTCGAGGAAGCCCGCCTGGGCTACTTCGGGAAGACATTGATTGGATACGGGGAGAATATCTCGCAATAACGGATGATTAGATGAAGAAAAATCCAGAGTCGAAGTGGGAGTTGACCGTGAAATCCGTAGAAGAGGGTTCGGAAAAGACGGAATTGAGATCTCCCAACTCAGTTTTCGGAATTCATGTCTTCCAATAGTGGACCCTAGTTGCAACGTGACTCGGCATAGCGGAGTTAACTATCGGAGTGGTAGATTGAAAAGTCACAAAACTTCTTGCGGTTATTGAAGGTTTAAATGAATACCTGTTCGATTGATATCGAGGCAATTATTGGTATGAATAGTAAGAGTGATATGATCGAGGCAATTGTGTGGAAGAACATAACTCTGAAAAGCAAAAATTCAAGAGAAAAGGGACCCAGCATTGAAAAACTCCCACTTGGGCACCAATGGAATTTACAGATTATCCTTATTCAATGAGGTACTTGCTCTGCTAAGTTTGTAGGTTAAGACAACAAGTCAAGTTTGGATCAGTGAGACTCTTAATATCAAAAGTCATCTCTTCAGTAAGCCTGAGCTCATCGTTCTCGTTCCCTAGCACTTTTGCCACCCTCAAATCACGGAAGACTTCTTCGTCTCAAAGAAGGTCTAAGATAAAGTTGTCTGCAGAGATACGAATAAAGTGATGTGAAAGGATGGTGTAATAGGAAATCTGATGTTGAAAGTTACATGAGAGCTTCAGCTATCGTGGAGCTATCCAAGTAGGTGCCCACGTGATACGCTAATACGGTGGTCAAAATAAACTGCGCATCCCTAAATCTTCTGCCCCAAAACTTTTTTGAAAGCGCAAGGCTCAAGTCCAACACGACCCCACCAACAACCTCAATATGCCTTCCACACACAACGTTGACAAGCCTTGGGATACCGAGGATATCGATAAATGGAAGGTGAGCTTCAGATGCCCCAATTCAACAAAAGTTTGGAAAGCTAACAAATTGCGCAGATTGAAGCTTTCACACCAGCCGACAATGCAGGCGGAACATTTACAGAGGAATCCTCTTTCGCGACCCTCTTTCCCAAATATCGCGAAGTCTACCTGCGCGAAGCATGGCCCCTAATCACGCGATCCCTCGAGAAGTTTGGTGTAGCTTGTACCCTCGATTTGGTTGAAGGTTCCATGACTGTTAAAACCACCCGAAAAACATTCGACCCGGCTGCGATTCTGAATGCTCGCGATTTAATCAAGCTTCTCGCCCGAAGTGTGCCAGCTCCGCAAGCCGTCAAGATTCTCGACGATGGAGTTGCATGCGACGTTATCAAGATCCGGAATTTGGTGCGAAATAAGGAGCGCTTCGTGAAGAGGCGGCAGAGGATATTGGGACCTAATGGTAGTACATTGAAAGCATTGGAGCTTCTCACCGAGTGCTATCTATTAGTCCAGGGAAATACAGTCGCCGCCATGGGACCATATAAAGGCCTGAAAGAAGTACGGAGGATTATTGAGGATTGCATGGCGAACATACATCCAATTTATCACATCAAGGAGCTCATGATCAAACGCGAATTGGCAAAGGACCCCGAATTAGCGGGCGAAAGCTGGGATCGATTTTTGCCACATTTCAAAAAGAGGAACTTGACCAAGAGACGGGTGCCTCACAAGGTGGTTGACAAGAGCAAGAAGACATACACGCCATTCCCACCCGCACAGGAGAAGAGTAAGGTCGATCTACAGATTGAGAGCGGAGAGTATTTCTTGGGCAAGCAAGCAAGAGAGAGGGCTGTTAAGGAGGAACGACTGGATAAACAGAAAGAAAAGAAGAAGGACAAATTGAAGGAAAGAGAACAGGAATTCGTCGCGCCAAAAGAGGACAAGAAGAAGCGAAAGAGGGATAAGGGCGAGGGTGAGGAGGAAGAAGTAAAGAAAGAGAAGAAAAAGAAGAAGAAGGCGAAGGAGGCTGAGGCTGAGGTCCAGGAGGAATGAACGAGTGTTAAAAATCCATGGCATTTGGCGGCGGCGTTATTTTAGGGAAGGGGCTTATTTGGAGTTCACATGTACCATGTACAACCGCAGTAACGGTGCAATTGATAATGGCATATTTCTTCTACTTTTCTGGCACCTGTTCGATGTTGTTAATCGATACGAGATTTTCCCTCCCAACATCACGAGAGTAGCATCGGATGACGAAACATGACGAGTCAAAGATTGCCTTTAACATTTCAGGGAAGAAATACAGTGAACGAACCTCGAAAACTATCGCACTACTCTTTTCTCGTCGCATTAAAATTATCCAAAATAGCTTCTTCCTTAACACTCTCCCAAATCCCGTCAATCTCATCCACAACCTCCTTCTCAAGCGGGCCATCCTTCAAATATTCCAAAGCTTGAATCAAATGACGCTTCTCCATAGCCCCAAGAATCATCCCGTCTCCAAACTCCGGCTTAAGAGCGGAATTAAAAGCCACCCATCTGTACGCCAACGCAGCTTTTTCAATACCATATTTTTTGCTGATGGCCTCCCACGGGCCCAAGGCTGCGACGAGGGTCGGTTTGTTATAGAGGAACTGGTAAAGTGATCCTAGAGGGGTTTCGGGATTCCAGCGGAATGTTGAAGAAGTCGATTCTTGAGCAAAGAAATCGGGGGACTTGGCGAGGAAACCGCTGGCTAGAACGGCGTAGGCTATGAAGCTTATATTCAATTTTCGGAGGAGGGGGAGGAGTATGGTTTCGGCGTGGCGGCCTATGGGGTTGTAGTTTCCTTGGTAGACTGATGGGAGAACATAGTTGTTGACGGAACAGATGTCGTAGACTTCTTGGACTTGGGCGGGGAGGAAGTTTGAGAGTCCGAACTGCATGGTTCAGTGATGGGGAAGGGACGGGGAGGGAAAGGCGAGGACTTACACGTTCGAATGCTCCTGCTTTGTGGGCTTTATTGATTGCGCTGAGAGTCTCGTTTATAGGTGTGTCTGTATCTGGTGTGTGGAGGTAGTAAATGTCAATCTGTTGTTTTCGGTTAAGGAAAGTCTTTATAGATTTGTGAATCGAATACTTGCCTTTTCTGTTCCAAGTTTTCTGAGCGACTCGGAGACTGATGTCGATACTCCTTCTTCTCCCATTGTACCTTTGTCATACCCCTTCGTTTTCGTGTGCACTTTGAAACGTGATGCGAGACCTGCTTCTCCTATAGCCTCTTCACCTCCCAACTATGCTTTATTAGCCACAAGGCTTTTGTAAAGCTCAACTTGTTGATACTTACATATGAACCCCCAGTATCGAGATCCTCAATACCGTTTGCATCCAAAATGTCGACGAATTCTTTAGACACCACCTGGGGCAATGGTACTCCATGGTAGAGTCTTATCATATTTTTAGACATATTTTTTCGTGTTCTTGAAAGAGTCTAAAGTTTAGAAAAATAGTTGGTTATTCTCGATTACTGGAAGTGGAGTCAAGGCTACCTTTATATATCCTTTACATACGAAGTGTTGGGACGAGGACATGTGTCACCAATCCTAGCAGGTTTACCTATACTCTGAGGTTTGAGCTGTGCCGTGAATGAGCTTCTAATTGCCCCGCCGTGCGCGGTGGATTTAGAATGAGTGAAGTGCAACTGTTAAGCCTACGTATGCAGCACCCCGGGGTTAAAATGGCTAAGCCCGGATTATGAATATAGAATACAATTCCCATAAGCTCTTCGGTGTAGATTAGAGTAAACCCATCTCCTTAGGAGGAAACTTATCATCTCATCCCTAAATATGAGGTTCCTAGTCGCTGAGCTCACAATTTCTTTTGTAATCGGTACCCCATCTGCATGGGTGAGTAGAATCTTCGTTACAGGCAGGGCGTGCATCTTTGGATGACACTCACCTCTACCGGTAATCGGTTTCCTCGCGCCAAATTTGCTCATCCATAGTTCTTCGAGCTTGGTCTGTGGTGGATGCGCGAGTCCACAGGCTGCAGCAATTCTCAAAACTGGAAATGTCTTCACCAAATCAATTTCACCATAAAATACGAAAAGTTATAAAAATTATCATTTATTCATTACCCAAATCCTAACGGACTTTCCCAGCATTCTCATTCCCTCTTACAGAGCTTAGACCTTATCAACTCTCTCAACCTCGTTAACCGTCTCCCTAGCATTCTCCTTCTCATTCTCCATGATGGCATGTGCAGCATCCATCTCACCCGCCTCCTTCTGACCATATCGGCCAATCTGCCACCATCGAAGAGTGAACAACCTATCCATTCCCTCCAAACTTCTACCCGCAGTCTCAGGAATAAAGAGCCACGCCCAAGCACCACCGATAATGGTGATGACGGTGAACAGCCAGAAAGTACCAGCGGGACCAAGTCCGCCATCGTGCTTAGCGAGGAGCATGTTAGGGACCGCGCGCGAGTTTCCGTATTGGTTGACGAAGTGGAAACACATGACCATTGAGGAGGAAATGGCACGGATACGGAGAGGGTAGATTTCGGCATTGAGAAGGTATTGCATGGAGTTCCAACCCATTGCCCATCCGAATCCGGAAATGTAGATCATGACGATTGCACCGGTGGAAGCGTGTTTCTGTGAAGCTGTGAAGACTTCACCTTCTTCTAATTCGGGGACTGCAGTAAGGTATGCGGCAATGTAACACATGGAAAGAGCTTGGAGGGAGATACCGATGCCCAAAGATCGCTTTCGGCCGATGACATCGACGAGGAAGAGAGCGCACATGATTGCTGCTACGAACTTGACGACTCCGAAAATGGCGGTTGCAAAGAGCTTCTCGTTTTGTCCTTTGGTGCCGAGAAGAGCGAAGAATTCGGGGGCGTAAATGGTGATACTCTGAGCTCCGGACCATTGGGAGAGAAGTTGGGAGAAAAGTCCGAGGTAGATACGATAGAGGTTGTTAGGCATGAGGAACATTTCCTTGAGAACACCAACCCATCCTTGACCGAGGGTAGCTTCTTGTTCTTCTTGGAGTTGGTTCTGGATGTCGGATATTTCCTTGAGGACGTGAGGATGATCAACAGTGAGACCTCGAACACGGGCGAGATTGGTGGTGGCGTGGTCATCTTGTCCAATCTTTACCAGATATCTGGGAGACTCATAGTTGAAGAATGAGAGGATAATGATGATTCCAGCGAACATGACATGGATAGTAGTTGGGACAACCTTTGGAGAGTTAGTATGGCTCGTTTGGTTGAAGACGGAAGAATGACTAACCCATTGATTTGCAGTGCCAGCCTTAATGTGAAGTTCACTTCCCCAAGAAGCGAAGTAGGCAAGCATAATTCCGATGTATACAGATCCCGAGAAAGCGCAAGTGCAAAGACCTCGAACCGATTTTGGCGCGATTTCGGAAAGGTAGACGGGAGCTACCACGGTTGTCTGACCGATACCGAGACCAGCGATAAATCGGCCAGCGTAAACCTGACCTAGTCTTCCTCCATTTGTAAGGAATATGACGACACCTAGAATCCAGAGGGCACACAGCTGTCGAGTAGCCCAGAGACGACCAATACGATCACAGAGAACGAAGGCCCTAGATTAATAGGTTAGCATACGGCATTTGCTGGACGGCTGTGGGCATATCAAACTTACAAAGCAGCACCGCCAACCGAACCGATTTGAACCATGGCAGAAATGTTACCCTTGACGTTTGCGAGTTCCACATCGCTCATTTTGTCAAAACCGAGTTCTTTGGTGAAGTTTTTCTTTGCGAGTGTACCAGAAATCAGACCCTCGTCGATTCCTATGAGATTGTTAGTTGTGTAGTTGGGAAAAGAGGGATTTTGGGAGTCTTGCCTCGTGCTGCGCCCATGATGCCAAAGGAGATGACTGCAAACCATAGCCGCCAGTTCAAAACTTCCTTTGGATCATCTCCACGATTGAGTTTGAAGATGTTCTGGGGTTTTCCGCCGCCGCCAGCCATTTTGACGATTTAATGGAGATACTTGCAGAATTTGCCGAGAAGGGTGTCCAAAAAAAAAGGCGAAGGAGCACAGGAGAAGGAGGAGGAGGAGGGGATAGGAAGAGGCTCTGGATGAGGGAACAGTAACACCGAGGGGGCTTCTCGTTCTTTATACAAGTACATGGCGAAGATCATTCACTGTTGACCCTAACAAAAGTCGGGCAGAACCCCGTTGTTTGCTCTCCACAGCTTGCAGCATGCAGCCCCGCATCATGGCCCGAGATTCAGATGGCAAGGGTTCACTTGACGTTGCATGCAACTTCTTTTACTAGTAGGAAATGGGGAAAATGGGTTGGATCAAGACTTTTCATTTTTCGAGACCCTAGGCGCCAAGGGAAAGGGGGTTGTGTCTGGGGTTGCGGGGTGTCTCCGGAGGCATCAGTAAGTTAATATATGGAGTAGATACGGCGGGGTACTACTGGGATGATGTGCGAGAGGAAAGATGGGAGGTCTAGCGGCCAATTCGCGGCCAGAAGTTTGCTGTGCGTGAGGTCGGGTGGCGGAAATCGAGGCGAGTCACGTGTGTTACGCCTAGAACCAGGCCAGCCCGTGGCTTTCTGCCCAGCGAAGTGGCAGGACATGGCAAAGCTTTTCCATCGAGGTACGGAAAGCTTTTTTCTACAACAACACCGTTGAGAAGTAAAGAAGTATATTCAGGATACGGACCTATCCGCACCTCTACTACTCTACGCCTCTGCCTCTTTCCATCTTCTATCATAATTTACCTCAGTCTCTCGTCGTTCACGGTCACGGTCACGGTCACGGTCACCCACCACAACGACCATCCACCGGCATGGCCGACGCACTTCTCGCAAAAAAGGTGCAAGGTCGACCATCAACCTTGTCTGGCCGTCCATCCAATCATCTCGACAGGATTTGACCAAATCTCCTCCTCCCCGCAATCTGCAGTTTTTCAAACCACGGGCGCCACCAAGACTTCCAAAACTCCATAATAACCCATAAAATCCCATACTCGAGTACTCGCACACCGCGACCACGCCAAATGTTAAAAGGTGCACGTACCGGTAAGTCTTGGTGCAAACTGGGCATCCCACTCCTCCCACTCTCCATCAAAAAGCGTCAAAATTTAAAAAGCGTCAAAACTCCGGCCCTTGACATTGCGGAGAAAACTGGGGTCGACAACCCACGATATCTCCCGAAAAGAAACCGTCTCGGCCTCGCTGTCCAATCATGAAAAGCAATCGGCAACTTGGCAAATCCCTAGAAATTAAGAAATCCTCAAATGGAGTCAATCCACGAAGCTGCCTTGGAGGAGGAAGGCTAGAGGTTGGGGCGAAATGCTTCGGAATGCTTGCTCCTCACTCTCTCTCCGCACTTCTCCGCAGATTGCGGTACAAAGAAACATTGGCATGGTACATATCGTACCATATCGTATCCTCTCCTGGAGGAAGATTCTTCTCCAGAAACCCCACGAACATTGGCAGTCCCACAAACATCTCCTCGGGTGCTGCTGACCAACAAAACGATCAGCAAAGAAAGAACTGCATTTTCACCAAGCCTCTTTCTTTCTGCGAGAAAGCATTTACCAAAAATCCACTCGCGTCTAGATTTCCCCTGATGATTCAAGAAAACAACGCCAAAATGCCTCCACGATTCAAGGTAAGGACTATCAAAAGGGTGGCAACTGTCAAAAACGTGGACGGCGACTCATGTTGTCTTTTTTAGGTGCGCGGTTCCTTGCTCTATATCACTTCCCCGTATATTGTTCGCCAAGGTGGGAAACTTCCGGGTGTCGATAGCCTCGCCAGGCAAGCTCCTGGGAGGGCGAGATTACGAGGAACGAGTACATTGCGACAATGCGTATTTACCAACAGCTTGGCTGCCAGCAGAGAACCCATTTTCCAATTTGCGTTAGTCATGAGACTGGAATTCGAATTTTACCAATTACAGCACGAAATGGTCAGTGATTGCGTATTTCTTTTTCTTTCCGGACACTTCATAATGTACTTTGTATTAAATTGTCTTCTTTTTTGTTTGGTGGGGGAGCCTAGTAGCAAGATTCAAAGATGGTTAGACAACACTAGTCACTCAGTGGACCAGACCTACCCTGTCTCCCGTCACTGTTTGCATCTTTCACGTACCAACAAATTGTTTCTCGATATACTTAATATTTTATATTTGATAAATAGGATAGGAGAACCACCCTACCAAGTCAGTTGACGAGGAAGTCCTAATCACTTTTATTCCAGTTACCTTCTTGTTTATGTTTTAAGTCTGTTGTGTTCGGATTTCTTACCATATCTCTGCTGTTACATGCTCCCCTACTTCCGAGTGAATATTACGGCCAACAACTTTATTTTTTGAGTCGTTCCTTTATTTATATTTGAGATGGTGTTACTACCACGCTGTGTCGTTGCGGGAGGTTTCTAGGAGTTCGGTTCTGATCCTTTGAAACTATGATTTTAACTCCCAAGTATCCTTAACTGCGGGCATCTTGAATAAGCCCCCGTCAAGAATTCCAATTTCAGTTTCGACCTGAAAGATGGCGTTACATCATCACGTTTCATGTAACAATACTTTTCGGAGAGTACTTCCTCGTATAGTATTACTGTGTACGATCTTTCGCATACAGTGAAGCAATGACATTACTCAATACTCTCGAGCTGCAAGTTGCAACCCTCGGTAGATCTATTGGACCCTGATACACATTTTAAGCTTTCGTGGCATGTTGGCTTTTATATTAAATCGGTCAAAAGATGATGGTGTGTAATCATCTGATGATTTGTTCATTGCAGATACCACGCTGCAATCAATTCAATATAAACCCGCCTCCAAATGATTGGTTTTTGGAACGTGCTTTCAATTCCCTCGCCTGTTTCTCGCATTAAAAATACCAGATTAAGCTGCCGAACTTTGAGCTATGAAGTGCAACCGAAGGATCCTAGACCTTTTTCGGTATTTGTGCCTTCAGAACTGCATTTGCCTCTACTGAAGATCGCGTAGTTTATCTAGATCTGGCAACTTATTTTTTATCTTCTGTTTCTTTCTATAAGCTAAGATATTCTTCCCCTCTTCATCACTCCCCTTTTAATGTGAGAAGTTCTCCCTCTATCGCCGGGCAGGATGAGGTTCGTTTAACACCAATTTTTATCCCTGTATACGGATGGTGGTCGATGATCTATTTCCTCGTCGTAGGATTTCTAGGATTCACCCAAACGGCATCAAATAAAAAAATACACTGCGGTAAAGAGCTGACAATTAAAGCCAACTGGTTGGCCAGACCATTTAAAGACAACAAAACAACAGCCACCCCCTTTCCCCCGCACAAGAAAATCAGAAAGAAGGACCAACAATGTTGTGTTGCCATCGGCTGAATCCCAACGACGCTAAATATAAAAGCTTCTGACACGCAATTCAGTATTCTGCCGCCGCACCAAAACGACCAGGGGGCTGGGTACGCGCGACCCGAACGAAACGAAATCTCGCTAATATAGTGCCAAGCTCTCTTCGGTATAGTAAGTCGCTTCGGCACTTGCTACATGTGTATTGTAGGTTATTAATCTAGGATGAGTACCAAAGAACGATCTTTCTGTTACACCATATGCCGATGAGACTAGGTGGGACCGGGATTGAAATCTGGCAGCTGGCAGATGGCAAGCAGACGATCGCTCTTTTTTTGAGATTATCCAAGACCCTTGGGATTTTGGGAATCGCAATTGCGGCTGCGGACTGACGGTATGCAATCTATATGCAGTCAGGCGTGGAATTTTGGGGTCGGTAGAGTGAGGTCTGCGGGCTACGATGGGCACGGTAGAGGCATATACGGGATCGCAGGATTTTTTGGGGGATGGTATATATAGGCTAGTGGCTGTTACTCGAGTCCTTGGTTCTCTTCTCACAGTGTGAAAAAGCGTGAAGATGGTTTTCTCTCGCTTTGGTCTTTCGGCACTTTTTTTGCTGGTTTCTTCGCGCCTTGCACTTGGGAAGCCGCTTTCGAAACGAGGACCTGATGATGATCTTGCGAAGGCTGCGTTGGATAATGTGTATAAGGTTTTGAATGGGACGCTTAAGGATGGAAGTACTCATACTGGATGTACAAAGGATAATGTTATTAAAAGGAAGGAATAGTAAGTGTTGGTTCTAACTAGGAGTTATTGTTGATGTATTAATTTATGAACGCAGTGGAGACCTTACGACGGATGAGAAAGACGATTATGTCAAATCCGTCAAGTGTCTGCTGAATGCGCCATCCAAGTTGAGCGCCACTCAATATCCTGGAGCAAAGAATAGATATGACGACTTTGTCGTTGTTCACATCAACATGACTATGCATGTTCACGACACTGTAAGCTCTGTCGAACATGAACTTTGGACTTGACTGACCGACTTAATAGGCAAACTTCCTCCACTGGCATCGATACTACATTTGGGCCTACGAGACGGCACTTCGAAACGAATGTGGATATAAAGGCTATCAACCAGTAAGCAAACATACTTCGGTAGCTTTGGAGATAGGATACTGACTAGTTGAAGTACTGGAATTGGGGGAAATACCCAGACCCAACAACCTCCCCAATATTCAATGGAGATGCCCACAGTATGGGTGGAAATGGTGAATACGTGAAACACGCGGGTCACGGCTTAGGAATGGCAAACACCATGGTACCTGCAGGAAATGGAGGCGGGTGTGTGAAGACAGGACCATTTTCAAAGTAAGTTTGACAATTCTCATCTCTTCCAACAAAAAAATACTGATACTTCCCAGCATGACAATAAACCTCGGCCCTATGGCAGGCTCAATGGACTCCGCCCTCAAAATCCCCAACAACCCCCGTTCAGATGGCTATGGCTATAACCCCCGCTGTCTCCGTCGAGACGTAAACACCTACTTTACTTCTCGAACACTCACCCCCGCCAACATAGCCGCCCACTTAAAATCCGCAACCACAATCGAGGCCTTCCAAAAGTCTCTCCAAACAGACACTTCGTCAGCCTTCAGTCTCCATACCTCGGGGCACTACAGTATATGGGGAGACCCAGGGGGGGATTTTTTCGTTTCCCCTGGAGAACCGGTATTCTGGCTTCATCACGGACAGATTGATCGACATTGGTGGATATGGCAGAATCAGGATCCGGCGAATAGGGTGCAACAATACAAGGGGGGAACGTTAATGGGCATGGCGAATAGTCCCGCGGGGAAGATTGATGATGTGCAGATTTTGAATGTGGTGGCTCCTACTGGGTTTGCGGGGTTGACGAGTAGGAGTTTGGTTAGTAGTACTGCTGGACCTTTCTGTTATGTTTACGTATAATCGCTCGGTTACACTCATACCTAGCACCTGTGCGAGAACCTACTCTTATTGGGTGAGGGATGTCGTTTGAGCGATCGATTTACTCTCTTCCTTTGGTATTTTCTTTCTTTCTTCATTTTAGAGCTTAAGTTTGAGTTTGAGTTACATCTATTTATTTGTCTATAGCTAGCGAGAGATTTATGAGATAACCCCCCTTTCCCTAAACTATATTCCTCACTTCTCACTAGGCACTAACATTTCATTCCCCCCTTTTCTACCTCCCTAAAAATTTTGTTCTCAGGCACTTTTCATTTCTCGGTAACCTATATCCCCCTTTTGCCTATTTCCCCACATTCTCGGTAGTCGCAAAGGGTTGCATTTCCCCAGATTCTTTCGTCATGGCAACCATACACAACAGCCTAATACAAAAATGTGTTGGAAGGCTACATGCCCTCGTGCTTCGTGCTCGGCCGCATAAAGAGAGATAGATCACTGTCCACGTGTGCACCACACGATTTGCCGAGAACTGGGAATGTGATACTCACAAAGCTACAATACTTCTGAGTTATCTTCGAGGGAGTGACAAGGATCTGGTATTTTCTTCAAAATACTGCCCACTTTACTACAAAAAGTGGCACAAAGTGATCGACTTTATAGATAATAGGCCCCAGAAAGAAGCAGAATCATTGAAGTTTTTGACCACTAACTATATTCCTAAGAGCCTTGTTGAGTTAACAACCTTGATCTCAGCTGCTTCAAACCTTGCAAATCTCCCTTTTCAGTTTCCTGGAGTTCCAAGTCAATGTACTTCAGTGCACACCCACCACCAAAATCAATCAATATCGCATTCCGAGAAGGGTCAACCATGACATTGTCCGGTTTCACGTCCCCCCAAACAATTCCATATTCATGCAACTTCTTGACCAACTCTTCAATCTGATCCATCCAACTCCGTTTCTCCTCCATCGAAGCGTCAAACATTGCTTCATGGAGCGTAGTTCCATCAATTACTTCCAGCAGCATACCCATGAGAAGAGAATCTTGTCCATCCCAGCTCACTAGACCCACGATTCGTGAAGTTCGAAGACCGAGATCGTGTTCCGAGATCTTTTTCAGCTTGGCTAAAATCTCAACTTCTCTACGAAATCCATGTGTTTTATCTGCTGCTTTGAAAAAAAAGCGGTCCTCTGTATCGACTCTTCGTACAATCCGAGGAATCTCACACATCACTTCCTCCATGGAGTCGAGACTTGCGGTTCTCACCAATTGCGAGGCTGGAATGAAAGGGACGGCAGGAAGAGTAGGTCGAGATACAAAGCCATCTCTTGGCACATCGGGGTCTGATGGCAGTCGGCTTTCTGCATTTTCAACAATGGCGACTTTGGGGCTAGCATCTCCAAAAATCTGAGGGTCGAAAGGGAGTTCCTTTGCTTTGAGGATGCCGTTATCGTTGTACAGTTCGAAAACATAAGTGACTGGATCGAAGTATTCCAAGAGTGTAGTCGGTTTAGCGATTGGAATGGGAACCAATTGTAGGATCCGCTCATGGATTGCATCAATGGCCCATGTTTCGAAGTCGCAAAAATATGTCAGGGTCGTCAAGATCGTCTTTGAATCCATAAAATTCGGCAACTAGGCCTCCTTCTCCCTTCAATCACTCGGCATCAATCTCAATAGTAAACCTCTTGTTGCCACTCATAAAGGTGTATGAGATAGAGTCCTCTAGAGTTACCATTTCCAGCATGGAGAAAGAGTACATCGGAGGGTCGACATTGGTCGCATTTGTGGTATTTTCCATTTCCCGAGACAGATTAAAGCAGCGGATTCAACGATGCCCTATGCCAAGCGTATCCTAGGTTGAGTGGGGCTACCGAGTTTATACGATGAGAGAACGAAAGTCTGGGAGCTAGCTTACTCCTCTCTTGGCTCCAAAGCACATCAAAGCAGGATAGTCAAGGGGTGTTCAAAGGAGGGGCATTTATATCACGTGTTTTGGAAAGAGCAGGGGTGATAAATCGCTGGCTTTTCTACCGTGGGATAAGCCCAAGCTAAATAGTCTTATGGGACACCCCTTATCCGCTCCGGCACAAAGTCATTGTTGACAATGTGCTTCCTTATTCCGCATAATTAGCATGTCACGTGTGCTCATCTCAGAGGCCCTTTACTGAATTTCACAACCCTGAAGATCGTTATTCCGCCTGCTGTGAGTCTTCAAACTCCTCTAATAATTCCGGAAGCTCGATCATTTGTTCCTCCAGTCGAGTGTGCTCCTCGTCTAGTAGGTAATACTAGACATAGCCCACCACTAATAATCACCCTATCTTTTTCAACACTATCCAAATCATATCGGTCGCCGTGAAGAACTAGCTCGCACATTACCTACCTAAACGCTCATAGTCACAAATTTTTCAAATCTCCAGTGCAAACCCACTGTGTTTGGGTCAACCACCCTTTTGGGATAAATCTTAGATAGCTGGAACAATAGGCCAGGTAAGTACAGTGCATATTCTTTTACTTCCGCTTCTACTCGGAGCCTGAAATTTAGCCACCCCAACCTGCATATTCCAAATTTAGATAACCTTACTGCAACCCCTGAGATAAGCTCCCCCAAGTTCACTACCCAAGTTTGTTCAAAGTTTTCGGCGGATCGCGATCCAGATCTTGTAATTCAACTTTTTAATCATGTTCAGAGTTGACCCCCTTTCAATAAGATCAAAGTCCGAAAGCATTTCTGCCAGCGATTGGCTATCCATCATTACATTATGTTTCGCTCCTCTAATCGTACACATCGTTTCAGGTGTTCCTGAGTCCGTCTATCTCCAGAAAAATTTACCGTCATGGCAAGACACAATCTGCTTCTTCAATCCGACCACAATCATATGGCGCTACATGGCAGTCGCAGACCGTCGAATAAGATGTAAAAACTGGAACTCATTTCATATGGCTGCAACCAACACCCGATTTTGGACGGAGGATGGATGGGACGGTTCAGAGGAAATGATTCAAAAAAGCAAAACATTTTGCACGAGGGTCGCACGTAAACCACGCATGAAATTGTTTTCGAGAACCACCGCAGAAACAAGTCTTGTTATCATACAGGGAGCACAGTCTGTTATCGAGTTGACAAAGGGAGGGGTTGGTGGTTGGCAGATTTCGCTGGCAACGATATTCTATCCTTTGGCATTCCTTGGTCTCTTGAGACTTCCCGCTGCGTACTGGATTTCTGAAGAAGCCGCATACGCCGAGTATCACCCACAGCTCGGCAAAGCCTTATCTGATTCTGGGGGCTATGAACTTTTCAAACTTTGTCAAGTTGAGTGGCCACTAGTGTCAACGGACGAGAAGCAAAGCACATTCGCATCATACCCATCAAGTAATTGGCGTGGCTGGATGGTTCGGATATTATTCCTTTCGGTTATTTTGGGTTCTTCGGCAACAGGTGTCGCCTTTATACTTCCATGGATGCCACAAGAATGGACTTATGTGATGTCCGCAACAAATTACGTCGAGCTATATTTTTATAGTTTCGTCACCATTCCAATGCTAGGCATACTCATGTTCTATTCCTTCCAAGAACGCCGAGCCACAACAATCATTCCTTGTGTTCAATCACTTTGGTACAAAATCTATTCTGGTCTTCTTTTTCTTTTCATGTTAGCGTATATCGCCATCGCTGCTCTTGAAACCCGAAAGTCTCCCTGCGGGAGCTTCACGACTTTTCCGGGCTCTGCTCAATGTGCTGATGCTGATGGGGGAGTGCAATTAAGCTCAGTGCTTGCCTACGAAGGTGTTTTTAAACCTGATGGTATACACGCTTCCCGGATACCTTTCAATACGTCTCTCAATACGACAACCTCACTCCGAAAAGAATTTGATGGAATATATTTTGGATTTTCGAACGGAACTAAAACTTTTGTGAACATGGTACCTTTTGACGGATGGTGCAAGGGAAACTTTGCTAATTTTGAGGCTCACATCGAAATACCACAACGTCAATTGCTTAATTCATCAGACTGGTTCCAAAACATCGTCGATCAACTTGGCATTATTGAGAGAGTTGAGGCGTATGAGCACAGAGAGAATGGGGGGTAAGGGAACCTATTTCGGTACCTTCTACGATGAAACGATCTTGAGAGAGTTTGAAAAAATAAAAAAAATGAACTAAGCAATCATCATTTTAACAATCCGATTGTTTTACCACCAGATTTTCCGGGGAAAATAGCAATGTTGCGGAAGGTTTGCTTGAAAAGTTGGGGTTATATGGACAAGCTGAACGATGACTGCAAAAGGGGGTCTAGAGAAGCGAGAAAACACTGGTATAGCATGGTGGACTTCCACTACAAGTCAAAAAGGAACCAGGATGGAACTGCAGGATGAAATGTGACTGGACAGAAGCGGAACATCTGTTAACGGGAATGCTTCCTTTAAGATAAAGAGGCCAAGGCGTAGATCATCCGGAAACTTTAAGAAGCCTCTCCAATCTCGTGTCAGCATACTAGAAAGAATTACAAGGGGGTGTTTATATAACAAGCGTTAAGTTGACGAGGGGCTAGAAGAACTGATTAAGTGAAACGAGTTTAAGGAAAGCGCTGGCACAGATGAGGTAGTATATATTATCAGCTACTTTGACGAAAGAATGATTACCTTCCTTCTCAAACGTACAGGAAATGCTTTCCCAATGACCGAAGAGCTTCTATAAGCAGCATAATGGGACCATGATCTGGTGGAAGGCGCAGGATCATCAGTGAAACTCCTTCTAGAGAACAGGAGGGGTGGCGATCAGATAGCTTCTCATGTTGTGGTCAAATTTGTAGTGGTCTTCAACGCAGAAGTGCTAAACACTCTCATTAGGCCAAACAAATCCATCGTGGATGAGCTGGTGCTCAAGTCTGTTACACCAAATAGTCTATGTAGGGACACTTGAGACCTTTCACGTGACTGGTACGTACCGAAAAAAATGCTGCAACCTTGGACTGTGGATCGTTTCAAGGCAGAAGACAATTTGATAGCCTCTTCTCATTAAAAATAGAGTTGTGTGATATGGAAAACAAAGATACAAAAATGATTTACAATCCATGGATCCATCGTGAAACGATCAGTCACGTGGTCGCCCCTTTTATTCCATAACCTTCTACTCGCTTCGCGAAACATCTCGAGGAATCTAGCATAATCAAGAACTCCAACAATAGAAAGACAGTAGTTTCTAGAAGTCATTCGTAACCCCATTAGCCACCTAGATACTTCCAGAACTAACTAGGAAGAATGTAAGCATTGATTGCTCATAGCAATTGCGTCTTCCCACTGCCTAAATCAGTGTCTTGAAAGCCTATATATTGCCCTCTTTCATCAACCCCAGAACTTTTTTCTTCATTCAGAATCAGATTCAGAACAAAGCATCAAACTTCTTCTTCCTCAAACTTCAACTCACAATCTTCAAAACATCTTCAAGTCTTAAACACTCAACCATACTTCGCAACAACACCTCGAACAATCCAAACAAAGCAACCCTCACGATGCCTTTCTTCCCACAAGCATACCTCTCCTCCGACGCCGGATTTCTCCAACTCCTCTCGGAACTAGACCGTGCTTCTTCCCCTCAACCCCAGCAAAAGCAAGCCCAAGCATGCGCTCGTCGCTGCCACCCTCGTCGTCAAGAACAAGAGGAAACCTTCACCCCTCTCTTCGACGTCACCGAAACCCCAACATCCTATGAGCTCTTCGGTGAACTCCCCGGTCTCGCACAGGAAGACCTAAACATTGAATTCACAGACGCCCAAACTATCCTCATCAAGGGCAAGACCCTCCGAGCCGGTACCACTATCCCTCAAACTCAAACCGAAGTCGCTACTCAAGGCGAAGCAGAGAAGGAGAACGAGAAAGACAGTGATTCATCCTCTGAGAAATCTCTCTCTGCTACTGTAGAAGATGATTACGATGAAGCTGATACGCCACTCGCACCCACTCCAGCTAGCACCACCACCACCATCTCCGGGACTCCAGAGAAGAAAGAAAAGGTCAAGACTGCAACCCAAACACCAAAATCGAAATTCTGGGTCGCAGAACGTAAAGTTGGATCCTTCGCGCGAAGCTTCTCCTTCTCGCAGCGAGTTGAACACGATGGCGTTCAGGCGGGGTTGAAGAATGGTGTCTTGCATGTTGTTATTCCCAAGGTTACTAAGGCAGGGAAGATTGTTGTTTCGGTTTCTTAGATGGATTTAGATGTGGAGGATTAGGATGGATTGCTAGGATTGGAGTTCTTGGACTCTTTTTGCTTGGCGTCTTGGTGTGGATGGGGATTTTTGCAACTTGAATTTGATTTGATTTGGTTGCATTTTGCATTGGTGGAGTTTGAGTTTATTGGTTTTACGATAGAGTAGTAATATGAAACTTTGAATGGAATTGATATGTGTCTTTTTAAGTGCTTTGTGAGAGGAGACCACTGTGGAGCTCACTCAGTTCGACTGAGTTTCGATTGTAAACACTAATTTCTAAGGGACTTACACTGTCTAACGCCTCTAGTAAACCCCGTTTTAAAACCCACTACACCTCACAACCCCAAGAAACTCACATTAGATATTCCCTCATCGCATAGTGACACATGCAGGCAAACACACAAGCACTTCCCACAGCTCCAAACCCCTCTAAAAACTTCGATATCCCGTTCACCGACCTAGTCATTGGCATGTACATCATCGCTGTAAATCGAATT
Organism: Hymenoscyphus scutula; assembly: GCA_001399465.1. NCBI lineage: Eukaryota > Fungi > Ascomycota > Leotiomycetes > Helotiales > Helotiaceae > Hymenoscyphus > Hymenoscyphus scutula. Next base: position 43,828 of record LKTO01000259.1, on the reverse strand, counting down.
TTCCCTAGATTGAACTTGAGTTTGACAAGTAATAGCAGACGATTTACAGACTCGGCTGCACCTGTCCACAAATCGAGCAACTGGCATCAGCTCAAGAAGATATATATACACAACAAAACTTGTACAACTTACGTGACCTAAAAGACCACATCGAGGCTAAAGTCATACGATTCCTCGTTTTTTCATGGGTGCTTAGTTTATGATACTTATGGAGTTCTACTTTCATTTCAATCTTGCTTACGTTTTGGTGATTCTTAGCACTTCAGGCTTCATTCTTATATGCTTCGTCATGTAGAATGAAATGCATTCGGTCCTCGGTTTCGACTCACCACCACCATCACCACCATTACTTGCAGTCGAAATCAAAATCGTTAAGATGAATCACACCAAGCAGAGGAAACTGCCACGAGATAGTATCATGGACTTGAATTTGCTTGTTATTTGCGCCGTAGGAAGTTTGTCTAGGATTTTCGATGGAATCGGATTCCCTTGATTGCCAACAAACCACGCCCTTATTAAACCTGTTCCAAGCAAACAAACGTCAAATGCGGGATTTCAAATCCTTTTGTATTTAAACCACATCCACGAAAACCGAATTCTGGTCAGCCCAGTAAGTAGTCAACCCAGCACTTTCAAGATGGCTCTTAGGGTATCGAACTCCAAGTACCGATCCACGAATCGAAATCGAATCCAAGGTCCAGACCTCCTTTGCCGGCTCCTCAACGTAGCTTGCGATGAACAACTCTCTGGGCCTCCAATTGGCCCGAATATGGACTTTTTCCCAGACTTGACGATCACAAAGAAGGAAGACCTCGAGAACCACCGGATTGACTCTCACGGAGACCATTTGTGTGCAGGCCATCACAACTTCCTTCGATTCGAGGTGGATGGCGCTTCAGAGTTTGATCCTTCAAATTCCACAAGTCTCTGGGCCGAAATCTCTTCCCAGTGTCGCCTGGCGAGCAACAATATCGATATGACTCTAATTGAGCAAGGAAGACAGGCATTTACATCTGCTTATAAGGAGGCCGATCGTTGGGACGCTTGTGTGAAAATGACCCTGTGGTTAGAGAAAAGCGACGGGAGCGGTACTTCATCAGGAGAACCAATCTTGAGTGGGACCGATTCGAAAATGGTTCGCTGCACGTTGCGAGTGGGATTTTGGGAAAGTACGGACAGGGAAATCCGTTCTGAAGTTGAGGGTTTGTATGGAGATGATATTGACTACCAACGATGGGATATGATTTTGGAGATGCTGAACTTGGGAATAAAATTGGCATTTAGCAAAGATGGAACGAGGAAACCCGAAGACAATGAGCGAGGTTATTACTCGGAAGAATTTTGCGGTCGTGGTAACCACAGGATGGTCAAGGTTGATTGTATCGATGGCTAGAACATTAAGAGCACATGTGGTGGTATTGAGGCTTCTAAGGCTCGCAAATAAGAAGGGACGGGCTCGGAAACCAATATAATTCTATGGACTGCACCTAGCCTCACTATGTCCCTCCACTGTACTTGTTATAAAACACGGACCCTCAACCTAGTGGTGGGGGCGACTTCTTTCAGCGGCCCACGAGGTGGCACACAACTCCGATTTCTCTGACTATCAAAAAGTCTCTGTTGGTGGTCTATGGGTTTTAGGCTCCCGGGTTATTGGTGTACATTATTCTGTGGATGGCTATTGAAAGGTTCCTTTGGCGGCACAGGGAAATTTCTGATATCGTCCTCGAAATTTTCCCCTCGAGGATTAATAGAAGAAGTTCCCTCAGGCAGTTTAGGAGCATAACTAGGGGCAAAAGGGGTTGTTTCCCGGATGAACGGAAATAGGGCGTGCTCTCGACGATCTTCGGCCATCCACCATATACTCAACATTATAATCGTCCTTATCAAGACCCTCATGAACTTCACGATAGGAGTAAGAAGTCCTGTGCTGCTTTAGCCCCTGACGCGATACAGGTTCAATAGATTCAAAATTGGCGCTTCTTGACTTTCGCGCTGTTCGGTAAACAACACCATCCACTACATAATCGACAAATTCATAATCGTCCCCATCGGAAGCCTCACGAGAAGCTCGATAGGAAGAACTTGGCGGTTGCCCCGGCTTATGTTTCGGATAGGTCAAGAAATCTTGTTCTCGGTGGAGATTGGCGGAAGTCCCAAAACAACTATTGGTGTTGTAACTGGGATTTAATCCTCTTGGAGCATGTCTAAATATCTCCTGCGGGCTTCGCGTCGACGGTCCGCTTCGTGGGGGATAGAACCCATGGCCTCCTTCGCGTGGTAATCCGGCTGGCGATGGAGTCGCACTGAAACTGTAGTCGTGTCCAACCTCCCCATATGCGGTAGAGGGGTTGTTCGATGAGCTGTTGTTCATGGTATCTTGTGGGGACGAAACATATATTCCTGGCCATGATTTCAGGGGTGATGGGGACGGTACGAAGTAGTTATTTTTGCTTGGCTGTGTGGAAAAGAAAGCTGACTTTGTCAAATTCTCACTTTTTCATGGCGGGTCGTTAGATAGGAAGGCGACTTACCCTGCAACAGTCTATCTTCTGATTCAGAGAATGAAATCCCCTCATCCAGTTCTTGTTCATAGCCCGTAAAGGCTCTTGTACTAAAATTTGAGTTCCTTCGAGCCCTGGCATTTCTGATCCAATCGAGGTCACGTATTTCGTCTTGATTAAGTACAGAAGGCTGTGGAAAAGTGTTAGACAGTATCACAAAATCTGAGCCAGATCCATTAGCAATTCCCATAGACGCTTCAGATTGAGTTTGGAATTGCATGCCCCTGGCCAATGGTACGAATTTGTTTCCCTGCGTTGATTCGTTTTTATCTTCGATAGGCGCAGAAAGTGGTGTTACATCCACATCATCAACATCGCTGAAACAATTGGGATGGGCCCGTGGCAAATATTCAGCGTCTTCCACCTCCTCCAATAACACATGCCGAAAATATGGACTTTCTCTGGTTGAATGTGCTTGCTTGGTATTACTTTGGGTGGAGTTCATAGCATCGTTGTGGGAAACCGCAGAGGATTCTCGTGATCGATTTGTTACTGGGGCACGGCAATTTGGGTCTTGTACTCGCTGGGTCATGTCCGAGTAAAATTTCAAGACTTCGAAGACTGCTTGTGGGTTAAACTCATAATCTTCCCTAGTGATAGCTGATGAATTGAGCAATTCTGACCACTCCGGAGGAAGGTCAACAAAGTCTCTAGTTTGAGGATTAGAATGATCTCCGCTCAAGCCGGAGAGATCGCGCTGAGGAGGAAGAATCCGCTTCTGATTCATGCTGTCAGATTTTTCAATGTCATCTTTCGCTGGAGAAACCATTAGCGATTTTGCGATAACAATCTCGAGACCATCTTTGGTACTGTCAAACCCTCTCAAGTCGTGACTGGGGTTGCCATCGATTGCAATATTTGTGTTTTGTCCCAAACAAGATTCTAATGCACTAGTTCTACTGGATGAAGTCGTCAATATGTTGCTTGTTGAATCAATGCTTTCCCGCATTGGACTGAGTGTTTCGCCATCATGCCCAACCAAGCTCCGTTCCGAGGCAGGTAACGTGATTCGACCAGAATCGCAGTTAAAAGACTCATGGAACACGTTGTCGCGGTGTTTGATCGAGTCTTTCAACACGATACCTGATTCTTCGATAAAACTATCTGCTATAGAATTTTGCGTCTTCGTCTCGTCGCTTTCATCGTCACTGAGGCTGCTCTTCTCAGGCGGACTGTCTTGATTTGAGCCACTGGAATTGCGACAGGATGTAGCAGAGACTCTAGGAGAAAGAATTTCCCCATCAGAAGAGGCAGAGGAAGAAGTCTCAGATGAATTATCGTCCTCGGCATCGGTGGGAACTGGATTATCTAAAGCCCCCCTCTCACCCAATTCCATGAGATACTCCTGGATTTTCTTTCTGTGCTTCTTCAGAGTCCGATGCGAGAATCCCTCCTTGATAAGACCCCTCCGAAACACTTTCCAGGTGTCTTTATCGTCCTCGGTATATGTGGTCAATATTGAATTCGAGTTCTCCTCCCGACTACTCGCCTGTAGTGAAGCCATAACCCAATTGAGAGACGACTTGATCTCCCTCAAATCCCACCCTTGCGAATCCATGTATTCCTCCACCTTCCCTTGCGATCCAATCGACAGCAAATTAAGGAACATGCTGAAAGCTTGGGTATGTGTTGCAAGTTCCGAACGAATATTTGCCAGGTCCTTCATCTCTCCATTTCCAAACTTCACTTGCTTCCAAAGCTTCGTGACGCTCCTCTCCCGCTCTGACAACGCATTGTATTTATCGAGTATCGCAGACAAAACTCGTAGAACGTCTCTGCAATGTCTCGCCAGGCTGTTTAACTCGGCTCTCCGATTGTCGTCTGTTCCGCTCTCATCTGTCCGATTGATGATCGAGGTTGATTTCGAGACTTCAGTCCTCACTCTTCGAAGCACTATATGAAGGCTTTCAACTTCCCGTACTAACTCGTCCCTTGAACCACAGGCTCTGCGAGCATTCTGCACTGTGTCTTTCGCGAGCTGAGCGAGGAGAATAAAATCGCCAATCGAGAATCCGAAGGACATCTTTTCCTTTGGAATGAGGCTGAGGCAGTTGACATCGCGACTTTGGGTAGATCAACCCCGCCTGGTTTCCGCAGATTGAACACGTGTGATTAAGACTTTGAATCCAACCTTGGAAGTCTGCTGTAAAGTTCCAGTAATAGATGCAACGAGACAAACAGACCACTGTGATGGAAAGAGAAGTGGTGAAGAGGTCGAATGCGGGGTTGTTTGAGATGGTGGTTGATTGCGCCCGATGGTAGGCTTATGTTCTCACTTTCTCTTGCGATGAACAGGTTTCTCCGTACCTGCCTGTCCAACTTTCAGAGCACTTCAATTATATGCTCCTAATAATTGAAACAACTCAGGACTATTGCGCCTATAATCAAGGATGATTGCCTCAAACTATCCGATATTTTCCTCGAAGTTTTCTTTTGTTTACTACAGCTTTTGATGGCCACGAATGATCTCGAAATCGTGAGTAAGAAACCCTTTCTGAACACAGATGATAATTGATTGACCCTTCTCGTATTTTTCGAGAAATCCAGTGCACGCAATACCGTTCTAACCTTTTATTCACATGGATCCTCGTTCTCAAAATCTCCCTCCACAGTTCTGACGGGTATGAAAAGCAGATAATGTCCAAGAGATAACAGCCAAAGTGAATATCCGAACTTCTCCATGGGGAAAATATGTATTTTATGGATTTTGTGAACACTGAGAAATTAATGTATCCATTCACTTGACAAAAGCAGTCGCTTTAAAATCAGGAATTATAAAGAAAGAGCAGAGAGAAACGGCAAGGACTGCCTCTTGTGACGAGAAATATTCTTTCAATTTGCTAGAGGAAAGATTTGCTAAAGTTAACCTCGTTAAGCAACCTAGTTACCTATGTAAAGAGGTAAAAAAGAGGTAAAATGGTACAATGTTTGCTATGGATGTTTCGGGGATTAATACTCAGTAGGCTCGTATATAGCAAAAAAAACTTTACTTCTCCAAATTAGTATCGTGGGAAAATCAGTGAAGGAGTATTAAATGAGATAGAAAGAGAGAATGGGGTCTGTGAATATGCAGACACCTAAATGGACATCTCACACCTTCTATGAAGAAAAAGCATGGATCATATAGTAAAGATTTGACCTGTCAAGTCTCTTCTTATATGACCTGAAAAAGCAGAGTGCCTTCGTACTTTTGGTCGGGGGGTAGATGAAATTCAGCACCAGAATTCAACTGGATCTGAATTGTAAATAGGCGTCCATGATCCGCAGCAACTTCAATGGCATATCTCCCCTGTCGACAGAAAGCTGAGGCTTAAGAATTTCCGCCATCTTCCAGACACAGTAGTGTTATTTTGATGTGACTCCCGAATGGAGCCTCCTTGAAAGGCGCAAGTGGATAAGGAGATGCATTAATTTCAGCACTGTTTCTTGCTGATTATTAATTGCAGACAGCCTATGGAAGTCATCCTACGATTCGTAGTGTCGAAACTGATTGTTGATATATCAACAATCACTACGTTACTTGTACAATCCCTTTTCCGCAATTTGACTTCATCCCCGCAAATAATGAAGAATTTGCCGGAAGAAACGTATGAAAAATCCTAGGTGAGAGATAGCGTAGGAGGCACCAGAAAATCGTTGTAAAAAAAAAGTGTACTTGTATTGCCTACCTCGCCTACCTACCGCCAGAATGCCCCGAACCAGGGGGGGGGGGGGATAGTATGGCATAGGTTGCGAGGAGCGATAAGAAAGCTTATCGCTTTAGTCTACCAGGGTAGTAGTGGCTGGCCCTGGCTTACCTAGTGTTCCTCGGAAAAAGATTCATTGATTTCATTCACAAGGAGATATTTTGCGCCCCGTCTCTTTCACTACCCTCACAAAAACCCAAAATGAGTGAAGAACAATTCCCTGAAGTTCAAGGAGGAGGATCGCTGATTCTGGCCTGGCAGATTAGGAATAAGAGGGTACTAGTCGTTGGCGGCGGCGAGGTAAGTTGTACTTCCACTCGACTAGAAAAACCGCTACTAACTGGCGCTGGCATAGGTCGCAGCAGGTCGAATCCTTAATGTTCTCAATGCAGATGCGAAAGTCACAGTAGTCTCCCCGCGCGAAGGACTCAATCCAGAAGTGGCATATCGAATACATAAAGGCCAGGTCGACTATGTTGATCGCAAGTTTGAACCCTCGGATCTGGATAATGTGGATATGGTATTGACGGCTGTCGATGACCCGGAGGCTTCTTCGCAGATATGGAAGTTGTGTAAGGAAAGAAGAATAGCAGCCAACATTGCGGATGTGCCTCCCGAGTGTGATTTTTACTTTGGTAGTGTGCATCGTGATGGCCCGTTACAGGTCATGGTTAGCACGAATGGAAAAGGTCCACGATTGGCAAATATTGTGAGACGGTCGATTGCTGCGCATCTGCCAGAGAATGTGGGAGAAGCAATCACTAAAGTTGGGAAGTTACGGCAGATGTTGAGGAAGGTTGCGCCTAAGCCAGAGGAAGGTCCAAAAAGAATGGCCTGGTAAGAATGGAAATCCTCGTCTCTTGAGACCTTATATTGACCACATACAGGATGATCAAAGTCAGCGACGCATACAGTTTGGAGGACCTGTGTGAAATGAACGAAAAAGACATGGAGGCACTGCTGCGATTCTATGCGCCAGATCAAGTACCGCGGCTAGGCTGCTTAAAGGCAATGGAGGGAGAAGACTTCGATGGATCTTTTGATGGGTCATTCGGGTTCTGTGTTGGCTGGGGATAGTGCGAGAGCATTGAGTGAAAGTGATTAAGCGCTGCTTCTCCTCGGTGACTCCCAAGCGCGTCGCGCGCTTCTCAGTAAGGTTTGTACGATGTTACGAAATACTACCATGACTTGTATCAACTTTTTCTTTCACCACAAACGGTGGCTTTCGCTGCAAGCCGGGTTTTCCCAGAAATATCCAAAATGAGATGTGCATGGGCCCATTATACCTAGGTAGGGTTGGGATAAAGGCCGTCGTTGGTGCACCACCGTTGACATCAACTTCCCAGGGCGACTTGAAACCATAGCCCCAAAGTATTACATGGTGACTACACCACGACCGCAAAGTAGCCTCGGTGCTAGAGCAGGGAAGCACAAGTACATCCCCTCTTCTCGTGATCCCTTCTGCGGAGATCACAATAGTGCTGTACACACTTTGATCAAACAACATCAAAGCTAATATCAATCTCCCCAGAGTCGGATAGTTTCGAGAGACAGAAAGAATGAAAGAAATTAGACGCAAAGGCATCCTCCAACAAAACAAGACCTCGCAAGGATAAATGTTGTTTTGAAGTGCCATAGGTAAGGTATCGAATAATCGATTTCTTGAGCATTTTCCACAGCCAGGCTTGCCTGAATGTACACGAAATGGAGAAGAAATAAAATAGCTTTTCACAAAGACATGTCTCCGTCATAATCACGACTGAGGGTCGAAACAGGATCCATTTTACCAAAGATATCGCACATTTTTGAGTCTCCAAGCCCCGCAGCTGCTACCCGCAAGGGGTCTTGCTGCGCATCATTTTTGCTGAGGTGGCTGAGAGCACCACGATCAATATCTGTGCTGATTCATACTGTTCCTTTCAAGCGGAACACTGCTTGATGACCCGGGTCAGAGCCATCTCGTTCGGGTTGGTCGTTCTGGTGCACACCTTCCTTGAAACAGGGAACTAAAAGTCGAAATATGGCAGGATTGCGTGAGTTGCATTGCTGAAGATGTGTTTCAGCTCCCTTTTGAGTCTTGCCCTAACGAGCATTCCAATCGATTGATGCACCATTTAGTGGCTGAAGTACATAGCCTGTGATTCCAGTTCAGCTCGTTGCCCCATCGCTCCTTGACCATTACATCCAGCGCTACATCCCCCATGGCAGGACTAGGAAGGAACTTATCCGTGCCCGAGCTCTCTAGCATACTTCGTAGCATCGGTTCGGAGCCGTAGAGCGAAGTGATGCTGAGACAGTACTATTTGATCCAATTCTACAGTCGAGCTGAGCTATGTTTTCCCATCCCGGAGCCCAACTGAACCGGTTTTTGGTTGGGAATCGAGGCAGCCAGTCACAAGGGGTTGCAAGAGACAAAAAAGCAAGACATGATGCATACCTACCAGATTCTTTACCCCGCACATACTTCACCGCTTCAATTCGTCCCTCTTACATGTGTTAGGACATCCAGACCTCATCAACTTCCCAGCAAGCCATATATGTATAACGGGGAATAGGTACCAAACTGACACAAACTCGCTTTGAGTCAATTCGGCATACTGAATAAGACTAATCCACAAGTCATACCGTCTGTGGTCTTTCTGCCCTGCTCTACCCCTCCCAGTCTTCCCCTGTCTTTCATCAGTAGAGCAGCGAATCAGTGAATACGAAGAACAAAACGAACAAAATCAGACCACGCTTCTACCCAAGCACTTCGAATTTCATGAAGACCCGTATCTGTTGAAACATGAGAAGTGCTCCTGGTATGTCAAAGAAGTATTGCGGCATCTTTAGGAAGGAGAAACTGACATAGTCTTAGGCTAAGCTCTTTCAAACCTGTATCCCTTATACTCCTAGTGAATAAGGCGATTTCCTGCTACGTCGACCGACCAGACCACCAACCTAAGCTCACATCAGAATTTCGTCTCCCTCCTCCTGACCTCTAAATTCTTCGCTAGAAGATTACAGTTTCCTCCTACCTATATCTCACGGAGTATTCTGCTTCGGCTTCGGGAGTTGCTATGAATTCTAAAGATATGAGGATGCTCACTTCGACATCACTTCTCAAACCCCACCCTGAAAGCAGGCTCGAAGTAGGACAAAGCGCTAACCCGCAACAAACGACCTTATTATCAATCAGCCTTTTAAGCCTGCCCCGCAAAGTCCGCGAAAACATTTACAAAAGAGTGCTAGTAGTAGCACATTCGGTCTTTACTTTTCAAGAAAAGGGCTCTGAAATTGTGGAAAGTTTTGCACCAGAGAGACCATTCCGATGGCTTACATTGATGTATACCAACCGACAGATATACGCCGAGGCTGCAATAGTACTCTATGGATTAAATCATTTTACTTTCATAGATACGACCCAGCACCAAGGCGACCTCCTACAATCATTTTTCAATTGCGTCGGGTCTACGAATTCGGGTCACATGTCTTATTTGCCTATTAACTTCCCAGTTGTGGAAAGTGCAGAAGATCGACTAGGAGATGTCGTGCTTAAGCAGGATGACTTATTGAGCTTAAAGCTCTTAAAGGAGAAGTGTACCAAACTAACTACATTGGAAACACTCCTTTATGGTCGCGATTCTGGAAGTTTAATCAACCCGATCGAAGGCGACGCGCAGTTTGTTCGCGAAGCATTGTCACAAATTGATCTACAGTTTAAAGCAATTCCTTTACTGAGTAATATCATCGTCAGATACTACGAGGGAACACCCGCTCCTTGGGTGGTGGATTTGATACAAGGTTTTGGATGGGTAGTCCGGCGTGGTCGGTAAATAAATAATGAGAGTCAGATGTGTACCAGGTAATTAGGCTGCTAACTCACCGATTTCGATGATTATTTCTTCTAATTAGCACATTGTGTACTAAATTGTCGTATAGCAAGTTTGTTGCTGCCCCTGAGCAAATATAAAAGGCTCAATTGGGATTTGAGGAGAGAAGTAACGTATCTCAAAGTTACAGTGCGCTGTGCCTATACGTGAGACTACCTTCGCTTAACTTTTACTATGCCATCAAATATTCATTTAATCAGAATACAATTGCAAATAACACAGGGTGGTTGTTCGTAGCAATAATAGCTATATGCATCACAATAGACTCCAACATCCTAAAATTACATTCTTAGAGAGTCTTAGACATAGATTCCGAGCCTTCTTTTTCAATAACATCCAGTATCTGTTTTTTACATCGTCATTCATGCCTATCCCAGACGCCGTCCCAGCAGCCACTAATTGTTCTATCGCCGTCTCATTCTCCCTTTCCTAACACCGGAGTAATACGCTGCCAGGATTTAAATGATTAGTATCAGTATGTATCAATATGCTCAAGTAGCGGGGTTCCAATGTTTAGAGGCAGCTTTAAGCGATCTACAACCGATCTTGGCCCCATTCTCGAGCAGAGATACTGTAATACCACAGTATATCCACCGAGTATAGTCTAACTAGTAAGTGTAGAGAATCCGTCTTTATAAAGGGTTTAAGTCGGTATATAGTCGTCGGTAAGTTAAAAAAACTCAACTTTAATTCTAAATTCTATAATTACTACAGTACACCCCTACAACACAGAAGCTTTAGGTGACCTTGCTGGAGCAACTAGAGACCTCAAGCCAGAAACCGTCACACCGCAGGTTTAACTCGTCGCGGAGATCCATCAAGGAGACCAGTAAGGGGATATGCAACGCAGCCTAAGGCATTCCTCACTCATTATTAGAGACTTTCTGTTTATTTGATTGTTCGATTTGGTTCGAGCTATGATTTTTTTACGTACGATAATAGGTCAAAGACATCCAGACCCCGAGATAAGACTTAGCTTATACTATGAAGAAGTCAAGCTTACTATGCAGCCTCGAGGTAATCTCAACATAGTGCTTCTCATTCTCGGAGTTCACATGGCCATGTCGGATCATGTAGTCCATCTATATCATAGCAATATTCAACTTGAAGTCTCCCTTTTCCAAAACCTGCTGTATCTCTTCTTCGTCATTAAACGGAAATCCTTTACCTCGTCATCACAAGGCTTGGCAATGAGCCAACTTTCTAGGTACTATAACTCAGCTCGTAGGTGTGCAAATCTAATATAAGAGAGAGAAAACTAAGAGTTTAGAAAGATAGAGAGAAGAAGAAAGAAAACAAGTTAATAAGAAGATAAGCTAGAAATAAGAACCTTGTATTATAATTTTTATTTAAGTAAGATATAAGTCAATTATACATAAATAGAAAATACAGATAAATAGAAAATGTAGATAAAGAAGATATTTAGAATCTTTCTAGAATTAGTTAGTATAGTCTAGTAACTCTTCTCTCTCTTTATTAGTAGAACTTCTTTTATTTAGTATAGCTCATCTACTTCTTCTCTCTCTCTCTCTCTCTCTCTAGTTAAATAGCTAGCTTCTTCTAGAACCTCTTCTCTTCTTATAGATAATCTAATTCTATATCTTAATACTAATAAAAGCAATACTCTAACCTCTCTTAAATAGCTCTTAATATACTCTTAATCCTAGCTATATCGGTAGAGATAGAACGTCTCTTCTCTAGTATAAAAGTTATAATAACCGATCGTTGTAACCGGCTTAGTATACTCTCGATTAACTCTCTTATATACCTGAAGTATAGAAGATATAGTTATACTTATTAATTAATAGATGAAGTCTTTAGGAGGCTAGTAGAAGATGTTAATACTTTCTAGATTAATAGTAGAAGAGCTGATTTTAGATTAATTATAGTAGTATAGTCAACATATAGTTTTAAAACGAGTGTAGTTTATATAGTTTCTTTATTAATTTATTTCTTAGTTCTATAAACTTAGGCTAAACTATGGGTTAGTTTTCTATACTTAAAAATGGGCTAAAGCTACGAAAACTGTGCTATTCACTATACTACTCCAGCATTTAGGTTCTAGGGCTAAAAGCCAGAATTAGCTCAGTATTCGGTTGCCCATGCATCCAGAAAAGAACCCGAGCTCAGAAAGGTTTGTTATTTAGGGAATTCCATTAGAAAACTATTAATGCTCTGTAGAGTCGCTCTATTCGGATTCGCGTCCGGTATCGATGTCGATATCCTTCCAAGTCTACTTCTGATAAAAATATTATCAATCGCAGGCCTGCTCCTTGTTTCCGCGAACTTACCTTCGCTGTCGAAGAACAGACAAAGGAGGATTATTGTAAGGCCAATGGAGAGATCTTTCCCAGTCTCGCTGTGGACCGCGAGTATCATCTGACAAATTTTCTCTCCAAGATCAGATCGCCAGATAAGTTGGCCGGCTCTGCTGTCTCTCATATAGCATCTAGTCTCGTGTTGGACAGCTACCTATCCTCCGGGAATGCATGGTAAGTAAACTCAGACTTCGAAGGAAAACCTGAAGAGTTGTAGTTTTTCGCCCCGCGGATGTTTTCAGGACACTTGTTATGGTCGGGGTCAAGAATTAGATTGTTCGCAAAGAGCCAATCTCTCCACGATCGAGTATCTAAATACTCTCGTTGCTTACTTATTACAAACTGGCAGTGAGTATGCAACTGTTCAAAAACCATGACAACACTCTACAAAAAACCTTGCCTTCGAGCGTGCAAGAAGGGTCTGCTTATATACAAGAGCTCTCGATATCTCTTGCTTCCTACCGGGTTCGTGAAAATGGTCGAAGACAGTTTCCAAAATCATTTTGACCAACTTTGTAGGTGTGATTCTGGCACTTCGGCAGACATGCACCGGCAATCACTTCTTTACTTAAGCGTGAGCGTGCAATCTTTTCGCCTAGATGAAACGTGCCTGGTTTGCCTCCGCCGAGTTCCAAAGTACAGACTTCCCTGTGGACATTCTGTATCCCATAACTGCGTTCGCACTTTTGGGACGGAGAATGAAATAGACCCCTGGCTTATTGAGATTGGTAACTGTTCCTTCTGTGGGGCAGATACTTCTGGGGTCGTGATTAAAGCCGTGCCCCAGACGGCAGGCACTCGAGTCCTAACGTTGAACGGAGGAGGGGTGCAGGGTCTAGCGCCTCTGAAATACTTGCAAGTTTTGCAAGAGCGAATTGTCGATCTTGTATTCGGAACGAGTTCTGGTATGATCATGTTAATCCCAATAGTACTTATACCTGACATTGCATAGGGGGAATTATTGCTCTGGCGTTGTGCATCTGGTGACAAGTGCATGGAGATGTTCGAGAGGCTCTCTAAGCTTGCGTTCCAACCACGCTTCCATTCGAATATCCCGGTAATTTCACATGTCCTGAATGTTCTGTTTTCATATTTCTCCGATGGGCGCTATTCGGCAGATAATTTGGAACTTGCATTACAAGAGGCATATAGTCATGAGCGAAGTCTCATTGAATTTTCTCGAACAACGGCAGCTGGTATCCACGTAGGCCTACTAGTCACCACTATCCAAAATACATCGACTTACATATTCACAGAGATACTATAATGCTATAATATTTCTACAAAATACTATATAACTAGTAAATGTAGAAAATCCCTCTATGTGAAAGTTTTAGGTTAGTTTATAGTCGTCGGTAAAACTTATCTTTAATTCTTAATTACTATAATCCTTCTTATAAGACAATTTATTATCTCTAGACTTATATACTAAACTTTAAAAGGTAGTATTAGTATATTCTTTTATACCCTAGAGTAATAGATTTATACGCTCTAGATAATTTCTATAGACTCTAAAATCTTAGAGCTTAATATACTTTCTATAACGTGTTTTATCACTTAGCGAGCCACATTACTTGGCGAGCTATTTTTCCCTACTACTAACTATCTAACTACTAGACGCGATTCTTCATGTTAAAATGATTCACATATAAACAATTAAAGCTCGAATTACTCTTGCGATCGAAGTAAAGCAAACGAACCCGCGTTTAAGCTAACGTAAGCTAGCAAAGCAGTTCAACGTCCCTCGATCGACATTACAGCATAGAATAGCTGGTCGCACCTTGTAGACGAACACCTGGCACGGGCAGCTGAATCTGACTCTAGCAGAAGAGGAGGCGATTGTTTAATATATTCTCGACTAAGATACTAGAGAGTTTCCTCCCTAGAAGGCAGATGTGTAAGATATAGCCGACCTTCTGATAGACAAGCGTGGCAGGCGACACGTCGGGAAGTGCTAGACCTCCTACTTCATTCAACAACGACTAGAGCTTTCTACGCGTCTTTCTTACGCCTACGACTACTAGAGGGCCCTCTTAGAAGATCTAGACGTGTTAAGCGCGTAGTTTCGATTAGTTACGAACATGTGTATAAAGTATAGGATCCAAGACTCCGATTTCTACAACTTCGACAAGACCAGCTTTATAATAGGTATAATCAGCGGAAAGATAGTTGTTACACGCTCTAATCAACAGTCTAATCTAAAGCTTGTTTAGCCTAGTAATTGAGAATAGGCTATAGCGATTTATATAGTTATAGTAGACGGCTATATAGTACCTCCTTTTCTATATATTCAAGGTCGATTTCACCTCGCGCCTTAGTACTAGAATAGTAATATACTAGTAGATTAGATTATTAAAACAACTTAAAACAGTTAGACAGATAATAATATAGGGTTAGAATAGCTTAAATACTTTAATTAAGTAACTTAAGTATATCGAGTTAGCTGTTATTAGATGCTTATATTAGATAGTTATAAGAGCTACGTTAATACTAAGTTTAACGAATACTATAAGAAAAATAATATAATACTACTATATCTATCTCCTTATTCCTTATACTTAACTTAGCCTCTTAACGTTAGCTTATTTAGCCTATTAAAACAGGTATATAGTAACTAGATATCGTGTCTAGTCTAGCTTTAAATTATATATATTACTAAGAACAAGTTCTTTCCTATATTTAAAGTAGTCTTTACTATAGTTTTTATAGAAAAAAACGTTAAAGGTAGCTTCTAAGGGTCTAGCTTAGTACCTTAGAACCTATAAGTAGTAATATTAAAGCTAGATATTCGTTTATAGACGCTTTCTTATAACGATTCTTAAACTAACTAACTAAGTGTTACAAACTATATACTAACACGTAATAAGTAAAGACTAGGCGACGTTCTAATAGATTAAAGTACTATTTATATATAAACCCTTAAAAGGCACTAATATAGCATTAAGCTATTAGTACGAGATCTTATTATGTTAGTACTAATCACGTAATAGAGTCCTTACGTGATAGAGTCCTTAGAGGCTATTAGAGTTCTTAATGTTTAGGACTTCCTTTAAGCGAGAGACTCTAATAGAGGACGAAGGTTCTATATAAGACTAGTACGTCTACTATTAGATAGAAGCTTCGTGCTTAACTTAATATTATATTATTATTACTACCTTAACAGCTTTATAGTTAAGTAACAAGTTTACCTTCGAGTAAACATCTAGTCCGCGATTGATCCTCTTTACAAGTAACAAACCCTAGCGATACTTAGTTACCTTAGTTAGTTAAGTTTAAGAATCGTCACAGACGCGACGAGCGTTCCCTAGATTAGAGCGTTAACGATGCTAGCGCTAGAGCTAGTGATTATAACGGTTCTGACCGCTACTCTACTAAGACAAGACCTAGCGAGGAACTCGGCTAATCAGAGGTGCCTTGCTTTAGTAGATCTCTTGCTTTAGTAAGATCCCTTGCTTTAGTAGATCTCTTGCTTTAGTAGATCCCTTGCTTTAGTATACGCTCTAGCTACCTTATGTATTTAAGAGCCTCTAGCTCCTAGGCTTTTATTCTTCTTCTCTTCTCTCCTTAGCTTAGAATCCTTGTATTTGACAGTTTCTACGATTCTATAACCTATACTATAGGCCTTGCGTATATGTCGTTACATTATTCTTAGCTTACTAACACTGCCTAGGAAGGCTATAGATAATCTCCCTGCCTGTCTATCTAGCGTGATAGAAGGACTCTACGATCCTTAACTGCCTAGCCGTAGTGCTTTTCAAAAAGGAGTTAAGAAGATCTAGTAACTAGAGAGTTCTAGATACTACTATATAACGAGACGAGTATTCCTTGAAGTAAATATACTATAACTACTACTACTACTATAGTATTATTATAACAGAAAATACCTTTAGAGGTTACTACCTAATAAATGTCTCGCGGATAGAGACACTTAAATCTATAACAAGATAATAATAATTCTCTAGTAGCTCTTCTTAAGTACTAGCTAGAATCTGACTATAACGACGTCTCTGAAAGCTTAAACACCTTATAAGAGTAGGTTTAAACACTTACTTAGAACTAGTTGCGAACCTAGTAATTACTAGAATAGCTCCTTAGCTAACTTTCGCCTTTAAGTAACTCTAATATTAACCTCTAAACAGCCGCTCTATTACTTCTAAATATCGTACGATCGACAGAATAATAAACTCTAGAATTAACAATAACAAGCTATAAGTACTTAGTGAAATTACTAGACCTATAGCCTCTATCTAATAGGATAGATTCTATATTCTTAGGTTAGAAGATCTAGATATAAGAGAAATTCAGAAGTAATAGAGACTAGTTCTAGAACAAGGTAGAAAGGATGTTTTATATCTTTAATTATACGATAGGCGATGCCTAGAAACACCTTTAGCCGCGAATAGATAAGGACTCCTAGACCTACTTTATCTTAGTAGAAGAAATAATTAACTACCTTACTTCTATTTTCGTTAATCTAAACTAAGTAAGGAATATAAGATATAAGTATAATTATCTAATAATAAAGATTATATAAACCTTCTAAGAATTCTAAACCTAGTTCCTATACCTAGCTAGAGAAGTATAGATTCTCTAGAAATACCTCTACCTAGACCTATATAATCGACTTATAACTCTACTCTAAAGAGGAATAGCTCTAATACTATATATACTAGATACCTACTAGGAACTAGTAGTTAATTATTTGTTGTTAGACATAGAGCTTAGATAAATTAATATAAGAGAGAAGTACTAAAAGATATTCTAAGAGAAATCTATACGACCTACTCGCCCTTCTGCTTAGAGCTATATAACAGCCTCTACGCCGCTTACTATACCCGTACTAGTATCCTGTATAACACCTGCTGCTCCTCTCTATAACACTAGTAAGAACCCTCGTACTAGTAAAGTAAGAAGACTAGCGCCTACGGATGTAAACACGGACTATTACAACTACTATAGAAGAGGATACTACGCTGCCGCCTGTCCTAAGCTAAAGCGTGTAGACCTTAAAGAAGTGGAAGAAGAAGAAGATAAAGACGCTTTAGACGAATTAGGAAAAGAGAAACCCTAGGCTAAGACTCCTGCCTAGGGTATACTCTTAGTCTAGAAAAGATTAACCTAAGTTAATTAATAGAGGGAAAGCACTTTATAGTTCTATATACTCTTGTAAATAATAGAATTACTATTATAACCTACGCTCTTATTAATACTAGAGTAAATAGCTTTACTTTTATTAATACTATATTTACTATCGAGATAGTAAAAATTTTTAACCTTACCTCTTAAAAGCTTATATAAACTATTACTACTAAAGAGTTTAATAGTAGATTAAGTAAATCTATTACCTACTTCCTTACTCTTCAACTCTCTATAGATAGATACTAACAAATAGACATCCGCTTCTATATCCTTAACCTTAGAAACTATAACATCATCCTTAGACTTAAATAGATAGCGTACTTTAACATTTAGCTTAATCTAGGACAAGGAATACTAATATAGCTAGACAACGACAAACTACTAACTTTTCAGAAGGAAATTGTGACGGTTCTAACCGCTACTCTACTAAGACAAGACTCTACGAGGAACTCGGCTAATCAGAGGTCCCTTGCTTTAGTAGATCCCTTGCTTTAGTAGATCCCTTGCTTTAGTAGATCCCTTGCTTTAGTAGATCCCTTGCTTTAGTAGATCCCTTGCTTTAGTAGATCCCTTGCTTTAGTATACGCTCTAGCTATCTTATGTATTTAAGAGCCTCTAGCTCCTAGACTTTTGTCCTTCTTCTCTTCTCTCCTTAGCTTAGAATCCTTATATTTAACAGTTTCTACGATTCTATAATCTACACTATAGGCCTTGCGTACGTGTCGTCATAGTAATAGAAGCGGCCTTTAGAGGTATTACGATTCGAACTTCTAAGCTTAGGTGCTTAAAGTATAATAATTCTTAAACTAACTAACTAAGGTAACTAAGTATCGCTAGAGTTTATTACTTATAAAGAGGATTAATCGCGAACTAGGTATTTACTTAGAGGTAAACTTATTACTTAACTATAAAGCTATTAAGGTAGTAATAATAATATAATAACGTGTTTTATAAGCGAGTCGCCTACTTAAACAAGTCGCCTACTTTTTCAATCTAGTATTATTACGATGTAAAATACTTAACACTATATATTTTATTATAACTATAGACGCTATCTAGTACTATTCGGAAATGTCGCTATCTTCTATATCTAATATTTCTGCCTGACAAGTACGAGAATTATACCTTGTTTTACTATAAAGGCTATAGTGCCTGTCTACGCGAACTCTCTTCTAAGACTCTCTACCTTGTTTCTAGTCGCTAGTTTCCTTAGAAGTAATTAAATTAGCTACCTTGCCTACTGTTAATGTCTCCTAACCCTTAATATACTTCCTCTTACGACTTTTACGCTTAGTTGTAGCCTTAGTTATCTCAAGTTACCTGCGAATATAATAAATAGTAAGTTTACCTATCCTGTTATATTAACTCTCTAAATAACTATAACCTACTTACGATTGCCTAGCTAAACTTACTTTCGCTTCCTACGCGTTTCTAAGCTTATAACAACTAGTTAGAACGAAATAACCTCTATTATAAAGCTACTTTTATTAAAGTTATAGATATCCTTCTCTTGAATACTATATTTCTCTTTAATAGACTGTACAAGCGTGAACTATAGGCTAATAACTCGCGGATCCTTAGTTAAAGCTCGCTGACGATTATAAGAACGACTCTATTAAGTTTTAAGCTTAGGTATATACTTAATAAAGTTGTCCGGCTAGTTCTTGCCTACAGGCTCTCCGTCGCGCTCTCTTAGCAGATTGTTAGCTATATCTCGTACTATATTCCTTGTAGGCGAAAACCCTTGTGAATCTAACTCTAATATATATCTAACTATTATATCTTCCTCTAGCTTCGTAAGTTTTTTCGAATTAGGCTGGCAATCGCGTCGTAGAGGCTTTCCGGCGCGTCGATCGAAGAGAGTCTTTCGAGGAACCTAGTAAATCTTTACAACGCTTCGTTCGGTTAATAGCGCGATGTTTTCGAGTGCTTAGGTCGCTAAAATGATACTGGCTTCTTAAGAAGGTAATTGAATGTTGTAGTGTTAAGCTATTATGATTTAAAGGTAGTAGATAGTACGCGACTAGGAAAGTAGACGACTCGCTTAGGTGGGCGACTCGCTTGTAAAACACGTTATTAAGTTAAGTATAAAGCTTCTAACTAATAGTAGACGTACTAGTCTTATATAGAACCTTTCTACTCACGTACTAATAGTTAGATCTTCTAGATCCTTAGATTCTAAGCTCTAATACAAGCTTCTATAAGCTCTAATAGTTATATAACTCGATAAGCGAGTTATATATATACTAGTATAAAGAAATCCTTAGATCGCTTAGCTAACCTAATCGATCCCTCGATACTATAAGAGTATATAATAGTACTTAACCTATTAGAACGCCGCCTAGTCTTTTACTAGTCACGTATACATGTGATTCGTAATAATAATAGAAGAAGAAGAAGGTAGCTAGCCTTCTAATAATATTTCTTAGTTTATACTTAAGTGTAGAGACACGCTAAGCTAAGAAGGGGATAGTATTATAAATCACGTATATATATAACTAGTAAAGACTAGATAGCGCTCTAATAGATTAAGTACTATTATATACTCTTATAGTATCGAGGGATCGGTTAGGTTAGCTAAGCGATCTAAGGATTTCCTTATACTAGTAAAACACGTGACTCGCTTATCGAGTTATATAACTACTAGAGCTTATAGAAGCTTATATTAGAGCTTAGAATCTAAGGATCTAGAAGATCTAACTATTAGTATATAAGGATAAAGGTTCTATATAAGACTAGTACGTCTACTATTAGATAGAAGCTTTATACTTAACTTAATATTATATTATTATTACTATTTTAATAGCTTTATAGTTAAGTAACAAGTTTACCTCTAAGTAAATATCTAGTCCGCGATTAAACCTCTTTATAAGTAATAAACTCTAGCGATACTTAGTTACCTTAGTTAGTTAGTTTAAGAATTGTTATATATATCTATTAGCTCGCTAGTAGTAGAGCTTATAGTTAATACTAGTAAATTAAACTATAGAGACATCTATATATAAGAAGAATCGATTATCCTTTCTAATATAGAGTTCTTACTAGCTTATATATCTAGTCTATCTATTCTAGAAGATTCTACTAAGCTTAGTTACTAAGTACTATAGAATATTATTAACTAAGGTCGTATAAATATATCGCTAGAGTATTCTAAGATTTACTTTATAAGTATAACTCTTAATAGCTAGAGCCTTAGCGCTCTACTTTAATTCTAATAGTAGTTAAAAGAATACTAGATTAAAAAGTTATCTATAGTTATTTTCTAAAACGAGGTTAAATAAAATTAGTATAACTATCTTTTACTATTATAAGTAAGCTAGGTATTAGTTTTTCGACGCTAGTTAATACAGGCTATCTAGTAAGTTTACTATATCCTTCTAAGCTAAAAAAGTAGGGCTCAACCGGGATTTGAACCTTTGTAGAATATTAGCCACAGCTCTAACGACATACGGAGACAAGTATTAACTTACCCGGGACCTGTCACATTTGGTGTTCTTCCGTAAGGAAGAGGGAATAACCCGAAGCAACAATCATACCACTAGACCATTGAGCCAGAGTTGCGCAGTTTGGCGGGGAACGCCGCTATCTCGGTTTAAGTATGTGAGTCACCAGTGGGGTATTGAGACTCCTGTCGGTGAATTATCGGTCACTCCTGCACTCCTGCACTCCTGTGCTCATCATAAAATCACCCCAATTGTACAAACGGTAATTGACTGTTTTACCCTCTAAATTTTACAGATTAGAAATCAACGAATAGCTAATTAACCTACTGCCTACTCTAATACCTGCTTACATTCCAATACACGTGCTTTTACTGTTCCTTTCGCTTGCGGATCTTGTTTTAATCGCTTAAATCGACGATTCAAGGCTCAATTTAACCACCCTTAATTCCTACCGTTCCCTCTAGTAGTTAAACAGCACTGTCTCTTCACTTCTAGAGAAGCTACTTCTTGGAACCTACTCCATCTACTCAATGGGAATAGCTTTATCTTGTTGCTCTTATTGCTCTTGTTGTACAAGCTCTTTCGATAGCTTACGACGAGGCTTTTAACGCCGCTCGCGATCCTGTTGCTCGTCCTTCTCCATATACTTCCAGTGTAGCATACTGGCGGATATGGTGGTGGTGGTGGTGTAGATACAGAGGGACTTAGAATTACAAGATTAAAAGCTCCAAGTTAAAATAACATGACATTCTACAGCTTAGATTCACTGAATTCCGGTGTAAATACATTCAAAAATCTTTACCCTGTTTTGGCAGGAATACCCTCTGAAAAAGAGGGGTATGGAATTAGAGGGCAAAACAGTCAATTACCGTTATATAAAACAACTTCGTAAATTCTTAGACAGACACAGCGAAGGATGTCAGAGATAATCCACTACATCAATAAGTAAACCCCCAAATCACATCTTCCAACCCTTTCCTCCTTTCAATCCTCACCCCCATTGCAAGTCCCTCACCAACAGGCTTCACAACCCCCTCCGCAACACCACTCCTCCCCATCTTCGAAACCACCACCAAGCCCCCCTCCTTATTCCTAACCTCAAATCCCAAAACCAACAAACTAATCATCCCCAAAATCTCCGCAAAAGCGAAATTCCTCCCAGGACATAAATGTTTCCCGCCTCCAAAGGGGAAATAAGCGCGTTTCTGTTGGCGATCGAGGTCTCTCTCTTCTGGTGTTGCACTTCCTTTGACAGAGGGGTCTAGGAATCTTCTAGGATCGAAGGCGGAGGCGGTGGGACCCCAGTTTTCGGTGGAGAGGTGAGAGACTCCTGAGGGCATTTGGACGTCGCAACCTGCTTTTAGGAGGTAGGTTGCTTTTCCGTCCGAAATGGTGGTGTCGACCATGACGCGACGGGCGCCGATGTTGGAGTTTGCTAGACGGATGGTTTCCCTGTAGCAGGAGACTAGGAGGGGACAGTGGGTTGCGAATTTGGAGATGTCGATTTTGATTTCGCGTTTTTCGTTCTCGGAACCTGTCTCGGTGGTGATTGAAAGGACCTCTTCTCGGATGAGTGCGGTGAGGGAGGAATTTGATACGATGAATAGGAGGGCCCAGAATGTAGTAGGTATTGCGTTTGCAGTTGCGACGTGGAGGAGAGCAAGCTCCAGTTGTCCAATGTCCCCCGGCGCGATTCCGTATTTTTCAAAACATACTGCGCGAACTCTTATTAGAGTTGAGACGTCCGGGTTGAGGTAGTGTCTGTTTTTGTAATATTCTGTTAGAGCTGCTTGGACTGCCGCTCTGCCGCGATAGGCTTTTGGAACGGAGTATGAGGGCAATATTCCAACGATGAGCGACATTACTTGAGCATCGAAATCCCTATTTTCGAGGTTAGAACGACGAATTGGACGTGAGAGCAGTACAGGAGACGAGGAGCTTACCAAAGAGAATCGACAAGACTTGTCTTAATTCTAAGCGGATTCTTAGACCCAAATAAAGCATCACTGGTTGCTAATGTCAAGGTATTTCTCAACCACAAGAACAAGCTTTCCGGGGCAAAGGAATTCTCCAGATCATTGATAGACACAGAAATTGCACCCAAAGCATTAATATTAGTATTATGCAAACTTTCACCCCTCAAGGATTCATGAATCACTTTGACAAACTCGTGTAGAATATGAGGTTCCTTTTCCGTGGCGGGTTTCTTCATCGGAACCATCACCTCGTCTGAGAGTCCAAGCATACGCTGAGCAAACTCCACCATAAATGGTTCAAATGAGAGATCCTTGGAACGAAAAGCACTTTGAGACATGATGGGAGATGTAATGACATAGGTTTTGGCGTTTATCTTTGGTAGGGTGTAAATTGGCAATTTGTGTTTGGCACTACAAGTAGCGACGAATCAATCAATGATGGGAAAGTAGATTGACTGTCAGGGAAATAAAATACCTCAATGTGTCAAAGTAGGACGTGGAATACTGTATCATTCCTAGGATGTGTCCGATATATGGCACTTTTGGCTTCAATAGAGGTGGTTCTCGAGGGTCCATTCGAATGGATAACTTTTGAAGACAGAGCAAGATGACAGCGAGAATGACAAGGAGAAGGGAGGGCATGTATCCCTGGGTGAGAATAACGAAAACATGGCTGACAGCCATATTATATTTGGATGATTTCGAGCCTTTTCCAAGCTTCCTCCAAAATAATGGAGAGGTACAAAGCGATTGTAGGCAATGGAACAAAAGAAACACAAGTGCGGGGAGGGGGGGCCGTTGAAGAAACTCAAGTGAAACTTTGTCTTTTTGGTGGCTGAAAGTACTAGTATCTACGTGTCTATCCGTCCCGTATTCGGTCTCAGAAAGATCAGAATCAGCGACGTGAGCGGAGCGATTGGAAAGAGCGTGGGCGTCTGGGGATACATTGATTCGGGGATATTCACGTATTGAGAGAAAACCAACAATTGTAACGTCCCAGCTGACACTATTTATCGTCATTGGGTTGCAACGCTAAAAGTAGGGAGAGGAGATAAGGAGGGTGGTGTGTTAGGGGCCGAGATGTACGTAGATCCAGATTTTTGAAGAAAGAAGAGAAAGAAAGAAGACAAGTTTTACAGCAAAGCCCAAGTACGTACTTGTACAAGCAGTTACACGAGCTAAGTTCCATGTTGATGTTGATGAAAAACATTCATTTACCGACGGGACGGGAGTCGGGTCGGCTTAAAATCGGACTTTCTTTAATTGAAGATCGCGAGCGCGTCCCACCAGCAGCTCCATCCATAGGTATCAGGCTCACCGTCAATCATCTGCGCACCCTCTCGACCTCCCAACCTGGAATACTCTCGCTCCGCAACTCTCCTATGCATCACCAGCAATATGGCATCCCCGAATCCTCCATCGTCCCGGAAGCGCCCTCGAGAGCTGTTGGGGGAGGAGGAGGACCTGGATGAATTAACTCCACGAAAAGTCAATACCCCAACACCCGCATCTACGGCGGCGAAGAAGAAGAAAATCATGACTTACTCTACGAAGACAGCCTCCACGAAGAAGCCCTACGGCGCTGCCAAGGAAGGCCTATTTTCCATTCCCAAGAAACTCTCTACACTATTTGGTTACAGTAAGGGAGCGAGCACAGAATACGCCGACGAATTATCAGGCGAAATGGAACCATCCGAGTCCGATTTGAGCGAAGCCGACGAACCTGTAGAACAAAAGAAGCTGGCTTCAAATGGCAAGGGATCTGCGAGGAAGCAAAAGGGAGCCAGTGTGTCGAATGCCAAATCCCCCAACCAGCAACGGCATGTACGCGATGTGTTCGACATAAGTTCCGACAAAGAGGAGGACTTAGCAATAGCTAAAGCGCTCCCTCAGAAGAAACGAAGCTTGAATGTCGAATCAAGTCCGAAGCCTGCGGTTGCTGTGGAAGTCATAAAGAGGCCTCGGGGGCGGCCACGGAAGTCAGACGTATTGAAGAGGGACAAGATACACGCGAAACAGGCCAAGCGGGAGATGTTGAGCAGCGAAAATACAGCGCAAGGCAAAAATAACCAGCAGAATGCGCGCAGCGACAAGCAGAGTCTAGAACCTTTAAACTCGGATCAGCAGAAACCAAGGGGCGTTGGCCGACCGAGAAAGTACCCCAAATCCCATCTCGGGGTGCCAGATCAGGTACAAAATGGAATCCTGACACCCAGCAAGAAAATTCGAGGTTTGACGCCACGGAAAAGTGTAACTTTTAATGATACCGGTTTAGATTTGGGGTTCAAGGATCTTCCGGGAACTGCAAGCAGCAAGAAATCAAGAGGAAATCTGAGGTTTGATTCTAGTCCAATAGCAGAAGAATCGAATGAAGAGGAGGATGCAGATAGTGACGAAGAAGTAGACGACGCAGCTTGCAGTATATGTTTCAAACTGCATACGCTGAAAGGTAACCAGATTCTTTTCTGCGATGGTTGTGACAAAGCTATGCACCAGAAATGTTGCGGGGTAACATATATTCCAGAAGGAGATTGGTACTGTAAAGATTGTATGCCAGAAGATCATCAAGAGACCGACTTGATCGATCAATCACATATCTCAATATCTGCACCTCACGGTCCATTGGCAGACATAGCGCGATTTGAGGATCATCTCAAACGCCTGCAGCGTGTTTTGTTAGATAGACTGACTGGGGAAAAGCGCATCAAACTTCGGGGTCATGATGAGCAGATGCAAAAGGTGTATCAAGTGGTGGAACAAACGGTTGTTGCAGGAGAGGGCAATTCAATGTTGATCATAGGTGGGAGAGGCTGTGGAAAAACAACTGTGGGTACTGCTACCTTGTCACTCAGGATTTTCTAACATTTTTCAAGCTTGTGGACTCTGTGATATCCGAACTATCTAAGGAACACAGAGAGAACTTCCATGTCGTGCGGTTAAATGGTTTCATTCATACAGATGATAAGTTGGCCCTGAAAGAGATCTGGCGACAGCTTGGTCGTGAGATGGAAGTGGACGATGATGTTGCAAAGGTATATCCCACATTTCCATTTCCATTTCAACCTATTGACATAATCTAGACAAGCAACTATGCAGATACTCTAGCATCTCTGTTGGCATTGCTGTCCCACCCTTCGGAAATATCTGAATCTTTCAACGAGCAAACAGCAAAGTCTGTTATTTTTGTCTTGGATGAATTCGATCTCTTCACAACCCACGCCCGTCAAACACTGCTCTATAATCTATTTGATATTGCGCAGGCAAGAAAGGCACCAATTGCTGTACTTGGCCTGACTACACGCATTGATGTCGTAGAAAGCCTAGAGAAAAGAGTCAAAAGTCGCTTTAGTCATCGCTATGTATATCTATCACTTCCCCGAAGTCCCCCGGTTTTCTGGGACATCTGCAAGGAGGGGTTGACTCTCAACAAAAATGACGCTGCAGACGCAGGCTTTGATTCGGCAACTGAAGGAAGTGAAGAATTCTTGTCTTTCTGGAATACAGCGATAAATGTGAGTAATAACCTATCATTCCTGTATGCTTCATTGATTAACAGCTGCAGCTACTTTATGAGAAGGATGAACCTTTCAAGGAGTACGTGCAGTCCCATTACTTCCGCACCAAGTCCGTGTCGGCGTTCTTGACCTCATGCATCTTACCGATTGCTACACTCTCACCGAGAAGCTTTCCTCTCACTGGTAATTCCTTTACGTCAAATACCCTGTCCGTAGCCCCACCCGATTCGAAGCTGCATATCTTACAGGGGCTGTCAGAACTCGAACTTGCTCTCCTCATTGCTGCCGCAAGGCTGGACATCATCCTAGATACCGATACTTGTAATTTTGCTATGGTTTACGACGAATATAGTTCTTTGACATCTCGGCATAAGATACAGACCTCGAGCTCGGGGGTTAATGCTCTTGGCTCGAGTGCGAAGGTTTGGGGAAGGGATGTTGCGCTGGGTGCATGGGAGAGACTGGCGGAGTATGAGGTCTTGATTCCTGCGTCTATTGGTGGGAATGGAGGGAAGGAATTTGGGACGGGCGGGCGCATGTGGAAGGTTGATGTAGGACTGGAGGAAATACCAGGGAGTGTTGATGGGCTGGGTGGTGTCATGGCTAAGTGGTGCAGAGAGATATGAGAATTATGAATCATTCAAAGGAGTGATGAAACCCTCAAATGTATGCAACTCCCTGACATCCCCTTGATGGTAGGTTCTCCCTCTATCGAATTGATGGTACTCCGTACAGATTATTGTTTTGTGGCACACCATCTTTTCTATGACTCCGCCCTGCTTATAAGAGAGCGTTTATGTGGGGGCTAGAGTTCGCCCGACTGTGGTTTAGCTTGAGGCTTTGGGGTCAGCTGCTGGGTGGAAGTCGGTATTTATTAAATCACCAGTATATCTTACTTCTTGGTTTTATCTGACTTGTCCCAAGTGGTACTTTTACAATTACCTGCTGCATGGAAACACCAGAAACACGAGGAATTCCCGGTTCTGGGGACTTCATTCAGCTGCGTTCAATGCAAAGTTGCGGGCGCAAGGTCACTCGCTATTGTTCTCTATACCGATGTGCGCAAGTAGCTTTTTCTCCCAGCCAGTGAAGTTCATCCAACCAATGACCTGATAACACCAAGAGACGGGTCATTTATCTCGTTTACTGAAAAGTCAAAATGGCTGGAATGGGCTTGCGCTGACTGCAGATAAATTGCACTCTCCCACCAATTGCGAAGCGACATTGGTAAACGATATCTGCAACATGCGAGCCTCACCGAATGACGAATGCAGTATCAGGGAACACAAGCGAGAAAAAACAAGTCATGGCGCTCACACTTTTCTTTTGAGGCGCGTTGCACGAATTCATGACGGGGAGGTTATTGGTTTGAGATATGCGCGTCCGCCTCACTTTGAAGCCCTCATCGTCTCTTGGTTCCCTACGATGCCTCTCTGGTCGGGCAAGATTCAATCTATTATGCGGGGGGGAAGAAGGCAGGAAGGCAGCCACCCCGATCTTACGGGTTGACTGCCTTGTGGTTGCCTTCTGGGTAAATCGGATTGTTAAAACCCCCACCTTCTGTTGGGTCTTGGGAAATAGTGAAATATAAAGATTGAGACGGGCCTTGTAGAAGCGAGCAAGTTTCGTTTGATCTTTCGGACAAGCTTTGCTCGTTTTGTTCGCCTTACTTCCAACCTCCCGGAAAGTCAAGATCATGGACGCAACCACCGCGCGAATCGTGAATGAGGAATTGCAATGTGTGATTTCTTACGGAGGAAAGATCTCAGTGGCTTTCCATCAATATGCCACGATTGCAGAGCGGCTCTCTCGTGGATTTGAGGGTTCTTGCGGGATTGTTGGTGCAGCTTTGAGTAGCCTGAAGCAGATTGAGACTCTTCTGCAAAAAGAGGCGAAAGGGATTGAGGATGGGACTCCGAAGCAATTGTTTAGCGCCGAGGGGTTGACTTATACCCGCAATGTTGTGAAGGAAGTTGCGAAATCTCTTGTCAAAACCGAGGAGACGGTCATTGAGGGATGCCTCTCGAGAAAGGAGTTTATGGCCCTCAACAAACGCAAGAAGAAGACTGCTGCGAAGGTGGAGGCGGAAGGAATTGTTCCTGTTAAGGACTTGAAAATTGAGGAAAAGGGTTTTTTGGACCGGCTTGAAAAAGCGAAATGGAAGCGCATCGATCGCACTTTTGAGGATGTCATGGACAGACTTTACGATCTGCAACTCCATCTTCTCTTGGTCTTCCAGGTCGTTACCGTTGGTGCTCTTTCTTCAAATACGTAAGTCCACTCCACGAACTGGTCGACATCGGCTAACTTGGCTATAGATCATCTGGGAAGGTTGATGTGCAAGAGATTGTCACTTTTCATGAACGAGTTCATCGCACGGCAGATCTGGTTGGAATCAAACTTCCTAAAATTCAAATTGGCAACCGACGACGTTCCTTCAGCGATAGTTCTGCAAGCGACAGTGAGCGCGAGGCCAGAAGGACTCGTCCACCACCCGCAAAACCCATAGTCATAGTCGGCCAGAGAACACCACCTCCTCCTCTGGGCACCCGAGCTGGACCACCTCCGCCACCTCCAAATATGAGAGCACCACCACCACCGGCTCCTCTATCTCGACCACCAGCAATCGGGGTGCCATCTCACCCAGCAATAATATTGTCAAAGTCACAACCAGTGCCGTCAATGGAAAATGTGAGATTAACTCCATTCCAATCAACTCATTTCCAGCTAATATGGGTAGGGAAACCCGCCATCTTACACAGAGAATCCAAACCTCACGAAGTCCACAGACCCATCTCCAACACCCAAGTTGGTTGATGAGAAAAAAGAGCCGTCTGAAAATTCCACCGTTTCAAACCAGAAGCAGGAACCAGTAAAAGGCGAGATGGCAATAGTAAAGTATAAACCCCTAAATCATCTCTGCTATTTTCATACTAACGACAATAGACCTGTAACCCCTGAACCTCGCCTTTTCGCGACCCAGCCCTACTCAATTGGATTCAAGTTCAAATCTTTCTTCAGAAGCAAAGAGTCTCTTGCTGCTGAAATGCGTAAAGCTCTTTGCGACACCGATTCGCACCTCCTGGCCTTCATGATACAGGGTTCAGGTCCCAGATTGATACCACATTCCGCCTTTCACTCTCTTGAATCAACTCATATGAGGACAATCTTGACTCAGCTCAATGACGACACTTGGTACACAACCTACACCTCTCTGAATCCTCATGAGAACATGCTTTTACAAAACATCCTCTATCCTTGGGTTGACGGAAAGACCCACGAGAGAAACATTGTGGCTCTAAAGGTGGTGAAGGAACAGGTTAAACCCAATGCATGGTTGGCCTTATTGAGAGAATTCCGTCCGAGGACTGGACCAAATCATGGTCCTCCTCCACCCCCACCACCAGGTCGCATCCTCCTTGCTATCGTAAGAGAGCAATTTGTGGATGGAAAACCACTTCTCCCAGCTAGCAGCATGCAAGGTCGACTCATGGGGCCTCCACCACCACCCCCTGGGCCTCCAAGAGTACTATGTCGTGGACAACCACCTCCACCAAGTCAAGCAAGATTCCGACCACACCCACCTGCCTTTGACAATCCCCCAAGTGGATCGAACAAAATCTATGATATCGCCAATCATAACAGAGGTCCCTTTCCACCACCTGTTTCGAGTGGACCGCCTGGAGCACCTCCCCCAACAGCTCGAATGGGATCGTACCCTCCTCCTCCACCTTCAAGCGTCCCCAAATCCATTCGTGTCTCTGACATGAATGTCTTCACCGATCCTGAAGCTGCTCTTGCACTTACAAGCTACAACGAGTACACAATGCGTACATGCGAGCCCACACAACCATCCCAACCCCGCTCCTGGCTCCGCGTTTCCAATACTCTGGAATCATCCGACAAAGAACAAGTCCAAGACCGGGTCGACGATTTCCACTATGCGGGGAAGAGCGTTATTGAAGCCAAAATGCGTCTGACCGAAGACCAAGCAGACCAAGTCACTCGCTTAATGGATGAACTCATGGCTACGGAGCGAGACTCGCGCTTTGAATGGTGCTGGGTCGAACTCAGCGTCTACGATAACATGGGAGAGGTAAAACTCTTCGCTGATAGACCGGGAACTGTTTCTCAGGGCGCGACGCAGATACATCTCATCGCCAAGCGGAGTCTGAAGCAATACTGCAAACCTCTCGAAGTCTACAATGCGTTGATGAGAGGAGGTCCGCTGTCTGGTTTCCCTCCACGACCACCCATTGGTGCGCCTGGATATTATCCTCCGCCCCAGCAACTTCCCCCCCGTGGACCATCACCGATTAGGGGAGTAGTCAGGATCCCCCCTCCTCGTTCTCGTCCAAGGAGAAGGGATGTTTCTAGTGATAGTAGTAGCTCTTATGATAGCGATCGAAGCTATTACAGCAGTGACTTGAGCGTCTCCCGAAGACTGAGACGTAAGCGAACCAGACGTCAGAATAGAAATTCGGGACGAGTTATTGTGTATAACTCTGATGATTCTGATTTGGATGATGAGGTGGAGGATCTCATGAAGATTGATCTGAAATTGAAGAGGGGTGATGATGTTGTTCAAAAGCTATTGGAAAGGTGGACACCACTGGCTGGATTAGGGAAGATGGGTGGTACTTGATCATTTTTACGTTGATGTGCTATGCTTCTATTTTTTCTGATATGGGTGTTCCTCTTCTCTCCTCTTTTTATTATATCGAAAATAGCTATACATGAGTAACGAAATGACGATCAACGGTTCAATATCAGCCAAGCGTTATATAAATTTAAATGTTTCCCTTCATGATAAGCATCCCTCTGGATTTGATTGCCCTTGATATCGAAAATATAATTTGCTGTACTGCTGACAATGGTCAGTAAAGCGGTGGTAAATTGTCGTTGTTACATTAGCTGTTATAGCTACCTAGGGTAGTTTACAGTGATAACTCCAAATCACCTCCCTCTACAATGGACCTCTGTGAATCAATTATGGTCTTTAATCATTTCGGTTTTCCCTTCCATTATTTACAAAGTTTCGTAAGAGGCATAGAGAATGAGACAAACATGAGACCTTTGGTATAAGTTCGAAAACTGTGAGGAATGGGGATGGTTCGAAAAAACTGTGAAGTGTTAAATAAAGCAGTGACTTTGATAGCCGAGATTGGATGATGGCCCGCTGTGGAGTGAGCGGGTGGACAGCTGCTGAATGCTCTAACACTGTAGTACAGTTTACTAAAATTGACATAGATAAGTAGAACAATCAGCTTTCGAAACTTGGGGGACAATACCGTGAACTCGGCTTCAAACTGGTAACCATAGCACAAGAGTCTCTTGCCAGGAATATGAGGAAAGGACTACATGCCAGGAAAACGCAAATCCTGTTAATAGTGATCTTTAGATTAAAGCGTATTTTCTCAATAAAGTTGAGAAGGAGGAATGCGCAGTTAAGTTGAGAGAAATTGGGTGGGGATGGGGCAGTATGGTTATTCAGATAAACCATTCAAGGGACAAGAATAATAGGTATGAAAGGCGAAAGCAAAAACCACCAGTCTGCTCCTAGAATAGCTATATAATGAATATTGAACTATCCCAAGAACACCTCTATGAGGATGATTGAAACGCATAACCTCAAGGCCATTCGGTTCGCTTTTTAGAATCTTCAACAGAGATAACTTTAGAGACCTTCTCCTAAACCATTGGCAAGACTTTAGAAAGGCCTAAATATATGGATGTTACCTATTTGGGATGATAAATTGAAGTATTCACTGAGCACCAGGACAACTTTTCGCAACGTGACTCGCCGTGACAGTATTTCGGTGCCGCTTTTATCAACCGGTCGCTGGCGCAACCCCAAACGACTGCCCCATTAACATCCTTGCGCTTGTACAACTCATTGTACAGTCCTCGTACCTAATTCCACAACTCCAAACTCCAAAGATCATGTTATTTCCTGGCAAATATCATTCAATATGTCCAATCCCCAGGTCTCCAGGACCCGAAGTCTAAGGATTCCCCCCCTCGGCACCTTCAAACCAGTCACTACCTCCTCCTCGACCCTTCCAGGTACATCGAACATCTCCCTCTTCCTCACGAACCTCCGACTCTTAGATCTGGACCTGAAACCCGACTGGCCAGACATTTCCGCAAAGACATTTCCAACCAAGGACGCCCAGCAGAACCAGAAGAAGCGTATACAATGTGTCGAATGGGCGCTGTACCAGTTGTTTGCATTATGGGATCCGGAGGATACACAGAATGTTCGGTCTCCTGTCCATTCTACTATGCAATTTTTTGCGATCCTAACTCTTGGATAGAAACTACAGCCTTTCTTCCCTCCCCTTGAACCTCTGCAATCCCTCAACCTCCGCGCGGCACTCTTCCGATGTCTCGACCAAGCGAAGAAGAACGGTGTGTTGGGGAGGGACACGGTGCTTAGAAAGACAATGTTGGATGAATGCAAAGGCGAGAGACTGGAAGAAGTTATGGCTGTATTTTCCAACGCTGTACTCAAGAAAATGCTGCAACAGGGCGGGTCGCCAGAACTGGACGCCGTCGCGCAGCAATTGGCATACGAAAACTTTTCATATTCAGGGGAACGAGGGGTGTTGTCTGCCCTGATATTGGCCCACAAATTTTCTTTAAAGTCGCATTTAGATCGCAAAGAGAGTTCTAGGGCTAAATATAAGGATTTTTCCGAGCTTCTCAGCCTGAATGAACGCAGAATTATTCGACGACACGAGCAATTGAAGGAAGTGTTAGAAGAACGTGGGAAGCGCGACGATATTTCGCCAGCAGATATCAAATATTTTCAAAATCAGGTGCAGAAAAACTGGTCTGGCAGCGAGGAGTGGCTTGGAACTATACTTTATGGAGACAGCAAGGTTGGAGAGGACGGACTTTTGGCCACACGATTCGACAAAGTCTGGAAACATGTGGAGGGTGGTACCATTGGAGATGTTGAGAGCAAGGGCCGGATGGGTCTGCTAGAGCAATTGGATGCGCGGGTTAGGAGCCAAGAGGATCGTCTGGCGAGATGGCAGAATTTTAGTAAAGGGTTGTCGAAGAAGCCCGGTAAGACTCCCTCTCTCAGAACTTTTTCTCCCGATCATTCCCGGAAAAGGAAAGTCGATTCTTCTAAAATTCTAGGAGAATGTGTCTCGATTCTGTCGAACATCTGGGAGAATGAATGTCCATTCTCTCAAAATCCAAAGGAGAATGAGTATTTTTTTCATAGATTTTGACACATCACTAACGAAAATGGCAGGTGCAACCAAAGAAAAGCCCGACTCCAAGACAGGGGAAAAGAAGATAGACCTCGATTTCAACCTGCACCAGAACATACAAATCAGTCGTAGCAGTTCAGAGAAAGTTGTTGAGACACGCAGCGCATCTCTGGAAGAGTACACGCAACTCATTGAAAACATGCGAAACGAGATTACAGACATTCGCAATCCGCCAGTGAAAAACGGTCGGACCCGACAAAGTCTAGGAGTGCAGAAGCGGAAGTCATTAGCTCTACCAGAACCTTCTCCAGAAGAGGAAGTCATGGACGATAATTGGTCGTCTGCTAGCGATATAGAGCAATCTTCCTCCTCTTCTAACTATGCAAGTCGGGCCACAAAATCCATCTCTCGTACTCCACCATCGGAAGCTCCCCTTGCCGATGTAAAAGACCGTCACGATACTACCACATACCATGCCGAGACCGAAACAGAAGAGGCAGAAGAAGTAGAAGATAACCAGGTTGAAGAGGAAGCAACGTTGGTCGCCGAGGACACCATAATCCCCGACCGAGCACTTTCCCCCTCACCACTGCCACCTCTTCACACCCCCCCACAACTGCTATCTCCGTCTCCAAAGCCACAACAACGACTAGATACCGAATCCGATCTCGCGGATCAAATTCTAAACTCAATGTCTGCTGCGTCTCCTTCGCCCAAGAAGCCGCGACACACCTTATCATTAGCGGAACGCACGCGATTGTCCATGTCCCGTACATCGCACTCGAAAATCTCTGAACTACATGATGGGTATGACCCCGATCCTCCTCGTTTAGAGATTAAGAGCAGACCTTCACTAGCACCGCGGATCGAACAGGAGGAATCGGATTTACATGCTGGATTAATCGAACGGACGCGGAAAAGTATGGCGGGGTTTGAGGCAGCACAAAAGAAGGCCCAACTCGCACGCAGAAGAAGCGTTAAAGATGCAAAGAAGAAGGCTAGGGAGTCGACGTATTTCCCCAAGGTAGAGGAGGAAGTTGTCACGCCAGATGTGAGTGCCATTGAGTTGATTGAGGGCGATCCAGATTATGAGAGTGTTTTTAAGAGTCGGCCCAAGATCCAGATGAGTCCTACTGTGAGCCCTACGAGGGAAATGGAAGAGGATTTCGAGTAGGTCCATATGCATAGTTTTCAGTATTCAAAATGAAAATTCTGATTCCATTGTTGTTTAGGTGTGTGGGTTGCCTTGAATGTTCGAGAGGGACTTAAGATTTCTTGTTTATCTACCGCGAGCCTTGATATTTGAATTAAATTTATAGATTTATAAGTCATGGTTTTCCGCTTTTGTTCTACTGGAGATTTCTGTTCTCCATGAGTCCCCAGCCAAACTCCCCACCTGGCAATGTCTTCAATCCAAGTCAGCCCGCGAAGGACCTTAATGCTAGAAGTTAGGCTTTAACACCCAGTTCCACTTTATAAGTAAAAATACTATAATGGTA
The DNA here is from genome assembly GCA_001399465.1 of Hymenoscyphus scutula. Lineage (NCBI taxonomy): Eukaryota > Fungi > Ascomycota > Leotiomycetes > Helotiales > Helotiaceae > Hymenoscyphus > Hymenoscyphus scutula. The sequence goes on along the minus strand of LKTO01000259.1, from coordinate 8,590 downwards.
GTGGCATTTCACCCGGCGCGTTAGCTCCCACCTATTCTACACCCCCTATGTCTTTTCACAATGTCAAACTAGAGTCAAGCTCAACCAATTTTTCCACAGTAGGAACACGCTGTACAGTACAACGTGAACCCCACTGTGGAATACCAACTTCCCTTAGGACATTTCCTTCCTAAAGTCAAGCAGCCAACAATGAATTCATACTGTAGGTACTTGTTCAATGTTCATCTTTTCAGATGGGCTTAGCACGTACCTTAAACATCAAGTGAAGCTTCTACTTGGTGCCGACACCTTTCCGCGCGTTACGCTGGCTTAGATAATAAGCTCACCACGAGATTACCAAGTAGGTAGCAGACGCTACCTACTGAGGCTCCCTCGTACCAAGTTGTCTTGCCGGCTGCCTCCTACAGAGTGAGGACAGCTCGACTAGCTATAATTACTATTAACCCCATTGAGTATTTTCAGGGTCTTCTTTCCCCCCTGATTCTGCCAAGCCCGTTCCCTTGGCTGTGGTTTCGCTAGATAGTAGATAGGGGTACTTGTAGAAAGAGACAGTGGGAGTCTCGCTAATCCTTTCATTACCCGTTGTTTATAGTCAACAAGCTAGCTTGATTTTACCCCGTTACCCCGGATTTCGGGATGACGACCGATGCCTCGGCTCACCCCGCCTTTTACGGGTCAATCAGTACCTAACCACTCTCACGACACTCCATCACTCTTTTATCCTTTCGTCGCTCTAGTATATATTTCAATACTAAAATTATATATTGTCATTTTCTTTCACCCCTTTGGTATATCTAGAACCTTCAATCCCATGCTCAAAGCAAGATCTTTTCTCCTCGATAACCCGGCTTTCAAATCCTATACTCTCTAAAAACCCGCAATTCCGGTACTTTTCTTGAACAAAATTGCTTGAAATTAAAAGTTCTCAAAGAGAGAGAGGCAACAATGTCACTAAAACCAAACTTCACCGTCCCCCCACCAGAAATCCCAGAAGAGATTAAAATCTCCTTTCCCGCCCCAAAGATCTTGCTCATCACCATTGACCGGCCCAAATCTCTAAATTGCATATCTACACCCATGCACTGGGCCCTCCACAATCTCTACACCTGGCTTGACAACGAGCCCTCCCTCTTAGTAGCCATCCTCACCGGCTCCGGCCGTGCTTTCTGCGCTGGCGCGGATTTAAAAGAATGGCACGAGGGAAAACAAGGATCTACACCTCCTGGGGGATTCGGCGGCTTGAGTCGAAGAGCGGGGAAGAAGGTTGTTATTTGTGCTGTGAATGGGATTTGTTTCGGGGGAGGCTGTGAGATGATCATTAACTCTGACTTGGTTTTTGCGAGCGCCAGTGCGGAATTCGCGTTGCCCGAGGTGACTATTGGGGTTGTTGCGCTGGCGGGGGCGTTGCCGAGGTTGGTGAGGACTGTAGGAAGGCAGAGGGCAATGGAGATGGCTCTTACGGGACGCAGAGTGGGAGCTGAGGAGGCGAGGGAGTGGGGGCTGGTTAATTGTGTTGTTGAGGGGAATGTGGTTGAGGAGGCGTTGAAGGTAGCAAGGACCATTGCTGGAAATAGTCCGGATGCTGTGATTGTTACGAGGGAGGGCATTAAAATTGGTTGGGAGGGGGTGGGTGCTGAGGAGGGGACAAGGATTTGGGGGGATAGTTGGTATGCGAGGATGGATGGGGGTGAAAATATGGTGGAGGGGGTGAAGAGTTTTGTGGAGAAGAGGAAACCTAGGTGGGTGGAGAGTAAGTTGTAGTTTAAGATGTGTTGCAATTAAGACGAGGGGTGTAGAAGTTATATCTCGTGAACTCTTAGCGACCGGGACACTCAAACTTCAGAGTGACCATGAACATACGTAGCTCATACCTGCCTCCCTAGCCCTCGCTATGCTAGCCTTTCTAGGTTGATTAAAGTATATTGGTCAGTTTGGTATAAGCACCTAGAACAATTTGGAATAGTGAGCGAAGTATCTGTGTAAAGTCAAAAGCAAATGAGCTTACTATTTGCTCGCAATGTTGGATTCGTCTTGCTAGTTTGAAATTGCAAGTTATGAGTTGGTTGAAAGCCAAATAGAGCAAATATTTTCTTGCATAGAGCTTTTGATTCATCTGAAACAAAGATATTTTTGCTTCAAGTCCGCCATACTTCTAACATTTCCAGTACATGGGTTTCCTGAAAGAACATCTAAATACGTACTAAATGATATGTATGTTATGGTTGTTTGTAAATCATTTTATCCTAGGCTAGAGTTCTTGGAAAGAAACCTAGTATACACTGAAAATAATTTAGTAGAGATTTTGAACAAGGGGTTGTTTGATTTTTGCCCCAGGGTGTAAAATTTGAAGCTCTCAGGATCGACCTCAGGACTCATTACACCGCACAACTTTTCGGCTCAGGAGCTGAAACGACTGAAGTCGTTACTGGCGTAGTGTGAGGGAAGTCATGCAAAAGGCAAGGAGCAAAACCTGACTAGCTTCCCTCAAACGAGTCAAACGACTCCCATATTCTTACTGAACTTGCAGGATTGCCGTTTTGTTTATTCTGATCTTGGGACATCATCATATGTCTGCTTAGGTAATGCTTGGGGTCGGGATGAACATACATCAGACGTTCGAAAGTCAGCATTGGAGGAGCTGAGGATGAAATCAATCCACCGCTAACAGCGAGGGATACCATGGAGTTTGTAATAGCAAGGCATGAGCGCTGCTTGCGGAGAGCTCGATATTGTATTGTTCAAGATGATGCCCCATACAAAGATACCCAGCACAAGAATATGTGTCATGTCTATGATTCGGCCAGGGTTGCAGCCGATGGTACTGCCACTGAGGGACGAGTTGGGTGGAATTCTGACCTGTTATTGACGAAGAATAGAGCAACCTCTGGCATGACGATGAGACCTATCAAGTTTTCGCTGGTGTCAGGCTCGAAGGCAACTCAACAGTAGATCATAAGAGATAAGGGGTAGACTTTGCAAGAGAAGTTGTCCGCGCTCAGAACTCTAACCTCGTAAAAGTAGGTAATTTGCGCGCCTGCTGTCTTCCTTGGATGTGGTAGCCGTTTCTCAGGCTCCCTCTCCGGAATAGAACCCTACATCAGTTACCAGATGAGAAACTCATCACCTTGCGGCTCGCAGCGTAGGTAGCTGGTCACCGAGAGCACTGTTTCCAGTGGGTTTATCCCGTACCTTAAGCTCTGACTAGCAGAGCCCATACCTTAGCGAGCGTTGAACGGTCTAGCCGTAGCCAAATCCGCTGCGGATTGTCCCTATTCTACAGCTTATAACCAGTAGGCGCAGAGGCGTTACCTCCGCAGCCGGTACTGTAGACCTAACAGGAGGTCCCCGCATCCAGGTATGTTGCCTTCACTAAAGAGACTTATCACTGCCAGGGGCTAGTGAGACTTGGGAACTAGTAGTCCATTCCCCGTTACCCGTTAAAACCATGGTAGGCCACTATCCTACTATCGAAAGTTGATAGGGCAGAAATTTGAATGAACCATCGCCGGCACAAGGCCATGCGATTCGTTAAGTTATTATGAATCACCAAGGAGCCCCGAAGGGCATTGGTTTTTTATCTAATAAATACACCTCTTCCGAGGTCGAGGTTTTTAGTATATACGGAACTAGCTCTAAAATTACCACGTTCATCTAAGTAGTAAGGTACTATTAAATAAACGATAACTAATTTCATAAGCTATTCGTAGTTTCACTATATAGATTACTTATACTTAAGTATATATAGCTTAATCTTTAAGGAAAGTATATAACTAATAGTAGATATAACTAGGTAACTATCTTGAAGCCTAGATATAAGGTCTTATTCTTAATAAAAATTATAATAATATAAAGGCTACTTTCTATACTTTTAAATATATCTTTATAGAACTAGAAGTTATAATTTACTCTATTCGTGTTTATTATATACTAGTAGATATTACTAAGAATATATAGCTAAGTAAAGAGATTTATAAATATAGATAATAGTTATAGTATTAGACTAAAAGACTCGAAATTAGTAGCTTTTAAATATATTAAATATCTATCTCTTATCTTTAGATAAGCTAGTATAAGTCGGTATAGTAACTTCTAATAGTTATTATAAGTTTCTTTATAAGGCTATTAACTCTATCTTAAAAGTAGTATTAAAATAAGTATATATACTATAAAGTTAAAAGTAGAAATAAAGAGAACTAGAGAGAGTTATATAGAACTAAAAGAAGAAAATAAACTAAGAGATTTAATAGTTAGTTAAATATAACTAAAATACTTAATTTTAATATTAATTTAGCTTTAACTAGTATTATAATTACTTTAAAATCTAGTAGTTAATTAAATCCTTTAAGAATATAGATTTTTAGAATTTATATTTAATATATAAAATAGTAACGTAGTTTACTACCGAGCGACGTATATTACCGAGCGACATACTTTCCTCTACCCTGTTATCTAATATAACGATTCTCAAACTAACTAACTAAGGTAACTAAGTATCGCTGGGATTTGTTCTTGTAAAGAGGTTCAATCGCGGACTAGGTGTTTACTCGGAGGTAAACTCGTCACTTAACTATAAAGCTGTCAAGGTAGTAATAACAATGTAATATTAAGTTAAGTACGAAGCTCCTATCTAATAGTAGACGTGCCAGTCTTATATAGAACCTTCGTTCCCCGCTAGAGTCCCTCGCTTAAGAGAACTACCTATGTTAGAGTCCCTCGCTTAAAGGGAGTCCTAAATATTAAGGACTCTAATAGCCCCTAAGGACTCTATCACGTGAGGACTCTATCACGTGATCTGTACTAATATAATAAGATCCTATACTAATAGCTTAATACTATACTAGTACTTTACTAAGGGTTTATATATAAATAGTATTCTAACCTATTAGAACGCTACCTAGTCTTTACTTATTATATGTTAGTATATAGTTCGTAATACTATCCCCTTCTTAGCCTAGCGTGTCCCTATACTATCTGTTCTAATAAAACGACGACGTCGGTTCCTAACTATCTTCTCTTTAAACATGTCGGTTTCTTATAATAAACAGAAGTAGCGTCTAGCTTTAGCTCTTCGTATTAAGAAAGCTAATCGTCCTATAGTTACTTGTTTCTACTATTCACGTCATTCCTGCTAATGTTTCCTTTTCCTAGATAAATCGTCCTGTTACTCTAAGTACGTTTATATAAAGAAGCCTTGTAATACTTCTAGTTATCATGTTATTACTCTATAGGTTCTAACTAGAACCTGTAAACCTATATGTCGTTTCTTTCTTAGTCCTATATATATAAAGAAACGTCTAACAACTTCTCCTCCTGCCGATCCCTTTACTCCTACTCCGTCCAACTAGTTTCCTACCTTCGAGGTACCTACTTAGGTTAACCTTTCTCTTGTTAACGCTTCCCTAGACTTTGTTCTAGATCTAGCGTTTTTCAATGCCTATCTTACTAACCTTACGCTATAGGTAGACTTAGGTTCTAGGAGTAGAACTCCTCTACCTCTGCTAAATACTAGCTGATATTCTTTTTTAGCTCCTAAGTGTTCTCTAAATATAGGTAATCTAACTATTTAATTAAATACCTAATCTTACCTCTAATAAGTTTACAGTTAAGAATCTTCTTAACCTTATACTTAGCATTTAGGTTAACTAGCTAGATTTCTATAAGTAGAGCTAGTAGTACTCCTAGTAGTACTAGTTTAAGAAGTAAGATATAGAATACTAGAAAGATGTTTATTATTTTTAGTAGAGCTAGTTTATAATTCAAAGGTTCTTTTACTTACTTGATTTTAAACGGTCTAATATATATATAGTCTAGTTTTCTACTAGGTCTCTTTATGTCGATGTTTTTTTACTATAAGTAGACTTTATCTCTCTCTTTTAGCGTTAGCTCCTAACTACGTTGTTTATTATAGTAGTACGCGTTACGCTCTACTATAAACTATAAGTCCTCTATAAGTTTCTTATATAGGCCTTTAATCTTTAAGGCTAATACTCGAGCTAACTAGTTATCGCTTATTGTTTTCATTAGTCTATTATATACTAGTAATTTATATCTAAAGTTAGCGTAGAATAGTAATATAAGTATTATTTCTATAGTTAAGCTATTATATATAAACTAAGCTAAAGGCAACAGTTCTACCTAGTTGTTCTACTAGTAGTTTATATAGTAACAGAGGTATGTTTTAACTACTTAATTTATATATTCGTTCCCTCTATTAGTCTAGGGATAGAAAGCTATCGAAAGCTTCCTTTTTATACCTAAGCGCTCTATAAGAGTAGTCTAGAACTTTAAGGTAAAGAGCTTATCTCTATCTAAGAGTATCTCTATTAATATTCTATGTCTTGAGATTACGTCTCTTAAGTATGTAAATACTAGATGTTCTACTATACTAGACTCTATATATAGTATTAGTATTATATATTTAGTAAGTCTTTCTATAATAACTAGAATTAAGTTGTATTTAACTTCTATTATTAGGTCTCTAGATTTTAGTAGTTTAATAATAAAATCCTAAGAGACTAATTTCTAAGGTGTCTATAGAATAGAAGTAGTACTAATCTGTCTATATAGTAGCTAGCGTGAAGCCTTATTCTAGGTATAGGTATTATACTCCTTTATTACGTCCTTAACAATCGCTAGTAGATAGTCTATAAAGTAGTATTATTTAATCCGCTAAGTAGTCCTTCTTATTCCTTAATATCTATAAGTAGATACTAAATAGTACTTACTAATAAACTACTTTATATATTCTTTTAGAACCTATAATTTTCTATTATAGTACTAGTTCTTTCCTTCGTATATATCCTAGATCACGTCCGGCTATAGATCTACTATCTATATAGCTATAATTTAATAAACTGTCGGAGCTAAGTCTCTATTAGGTAGTTCTTTTAATATTACTAGCCTTATATATTCCCTAGCCTCCTTATAGCCTGGTTTACGACTAAGAGCGTCTGCTCTTAGGTTTGTTATTCCTATAACGTGTCGGATGACAATGTTATAGTATAATAGAGTTTCTGACTATCTAGTAAGGCGCTCACTCGTAAGTTCCTTAGTAGTAGTAAAGGTTCGAAGATTAGCGTGATTAGTAAGAACTGTTACCTAATGCTTTATTCCTTAGAGGTAGATTCTCTATGTGACGATTCTCAAACTAACTAACTAAGGTAACTGAGTATCGCTGGGGTTTGTTCTTGTAAAGAGGTACAATCGCGGACTAGGTGTTTACTCGGAGGTAAACTCGTCACTTAACTACAAAGCTGTCAAGGTAGTGATAACAATGTAATATTGAGTTAAGCACGAAGCTCCTATCTAATAGCAGACGTGCTAGTCTTATATAGAACCTTCCTGCTCGTAGCCGCTATAGTCGACCGTTTGGCCATGGTTAACATGGTCGACACGTCGGCTATGTCGCACGTCACGTGATAGAGATATAATGAAATCCTTAGATCGCTTAGCTAACCTAACCGATCCCTTAATACTATAAGAGTATATAATAGTGCTTAACCTGTTAGGACGCTACCTAGTCTTCACTTATCACATATACTTGTGATTTGTAATACTATCCTCTTCTTAGCCTAGTATATCCCTACACTTAAGTACAACCTAAGAAAATAACGTTAGAAGGTTATTAGCCTTCCTTCTTTTAATATAAACACTACCTATACTATAGAACATAAACGTTAGATTAAACTTACTAAACGTATTAATAGATCTAGAGAAGAGATGTTACTCTATACTTAATATAAACGTTCTAGTCGTAAGTGTGTAGTACTGTCTATGACCTCTAAGGCTAACAAATGCTCTAAGTGTACTTGTTAAAAGAAATTGTACGATGTTAAATCGCAGAACTAAATACCCTTACTTTTAGACTAGTCTTCGATCGACTAGTAAAGGCAAAGGTTATAGGATGAAGAGGAGAAAGCCTAGTAGTCTTAACAGGAGGCCGCTGCTAAGGTTCTCTGTTTATAGAGGTTATAATACTAGCTTGACGAGAAAGAATAGCGCTTGATTCGTTTAGGGCTGAATTCTATAGCTAAGTTAGAGGCGAGGGAGGCAGAGGAGGAGGAGGAAAAGAATCAACAGAAGGAACAGGAGGAGAGGAAGAAGTAAGAGGCGGAGACTGCCTAGCTGGCCGCCCTCTATACCCCTACTACGTCTGACCTGATTCCCGACCTAGGTCTCGACTCTGGTTTCTTCGAAGCTTTTCCTACTAACTACACTCTATAGGTAGACTTAGGTTTTAAGAATAGAACTCCTTAAGTTCTACTAAATACTAGCTAATATTCTCTTTTAGTTTCTAAGTATTCTCTAAATATAGATAATCTAACTATTTAATTAAATACTTAATCTTACCTCTAATAAGTCTATAGTTAAGAATCTTCTTAACCTTATACTTAGTATTTAGGTTAATTAGCTAGATCTCTATAAGTAGAGCTAGTAGTACTCCTAGTAGTACTAGTTTAAGAAGTAAGATATAGAATACTAGAAAGATATTTATTATTTTTAGTAGAGCTAATTTATAATTTAAAGGTTCTTTTACTTACTTAATTTTAAATAGTCTAATATATATATAGTCTAGTTTTCTACTTAGTCT
>LKTO01000258.1:0-68958 GCA_001399465.1 Hymenoscyphus scutula | reverse complement strand
AGTATAATACTTCTTTAGTTATCTTATAACTATAAGAGCTAGTATTATCTATAACTAAATATATTATCTTCTCTCTCTCTAGTTTATATAGTTTCTTATACTAAGAGAATAACTTTAGCTTAAGATATCTCTTATAAAGCTAGTACTAATCTACCTTTCTCTTACCTCTATCCTCTCTCTTATATACTTGTTTATATAGAAAGTTATATAATTTAGCTCTCTTTCTAGATACTCTATATCCTTTACTAGTCTAGTAGTCTTCTTTAGCTTACTCTAGCTAGTTAAACTCTCTCTCTATATAGTAAAACTATTATATATTAGTCTCGGCTAAATATATCTCTATATTCTTAACTTTCTATATTATTTCTAGGTTATATATATAGTAAGGACCTTAGCGAAAACCTTATTTATAAAAGAGCTTTAGTAGAGTTATAAGAAGTTTAAGAGATCTAAGGGTTAGCGTCTATAGAGAGAGGTATAGTAGAGGTTAGTATCTATAACTTTATATTAAGCTTTATAATTATAGTCTATAGATTAAAAGATACTAAGCTAGCCTCGCGAAATCTAGCTTAAGCGTTTTAGACTATTATTAATTATATATATACTACTTTAAAAGTAAGAAAAAACTTAACCTTTATAATATAGTAAATATAAGCTTTAATAAAAGTCTTAATTTATCGACTATATACCTGTTTTAAGGTACTAAAGTATCTAATATCGAGTAGCTAGATTAAATAAGAAGAGTAAGAAGATAGTCTAAGAGTAATAATATTATATATCTTATAGTACTCTTAGAATTCGACTGATTTATAACTTTTATATTTATTAAGAATAAGTATTTAATATAGACTCTTTACTTAAGTAGAATTATACTTATTAAAGTACTTAAGCTATTCTAGACCTGTCTTATTATTTATCTAGCTATTACTTATTAGTTTAATAACCTAGTTGTATAGAAGGCTACTCTTAGTATACTAATTCGTAAGATGATTCTTCCTCTAAACTACTAAAAATAGAGGTATACTCTAACCTTTACTATTAATATAAGTAATTACTATAGTCTATTCTCGATTGCCTAGCTAAACTGTCTTACCTCTGTCACGTTGATCGACATATATAACTACTATTATAGAGTAAATAACATCTAATATAAAGCCTATCTTATCGAAGTTATAGAAATCGCTATCTAAAACACTATATTTTACTCTTATATTCTCTACTAGTTGAAACCACGCGCTAATTAGCTTAGGATCTTTATATAAAGCTCTTTAGAAGTTATAAACGCGATTAAAACGCGTCTTTAAGGCTAGTTGTCGTTATATAAATCGATGTGTCTAGAGCTTTCTAACGCGTTTCTCTCTCTCGCGATTTAAGGATATAATTTACTATATCTTCTACGCTAGCTAACCGAGGCGTAAACTCTTTAGAATCTAGGTCGAGTATATATTAAAGAAGTACTAACTCTTCTAATTCAGTTAATTTCTAAGTAGGAGGTCGGCGTTCGCTAAGAGGAGTTCGTTCGTTTATTCTATTATAAAGTATAGAGCGTAGTATATTATAGATTTTCGTAGTAGTCGTATATTTAAGTCTTAGAGTAGTTTAGATAGCCTCGATAGCTAGAGTAATTCGTACTTCTTAGGTTTAAATAGATATTATAGTTATTAAGAAATCGCGTATTAAAGTTAGAGAGTAAATTATAAGAGGAAAAGTAGTAAGATACTAATATTAGTAAGGTACTAATAAACTACGTAATAGTATTATTAAATTTTAATATCTTATATAGACTACTTTTACTATATCTATCGAGATAGTACTTCTTAAGCTTAATTTAAGAGCTATTTTATAAATCTTTTTTTTAAATACTCTATTAATTTAAGACTATAACTCTAACTATTAAGCTAGATATATTTAGAGCTAGTTATTATATAATATAGCTATTAGTAAGAAGAAAGAAAAGTAGAAATAAGAAATAAAAAGCTTAAATTTTAAATACTTAATAATAAATAATACTAATAGTATACTATAATAAATACTTTAATTATTTAGTATACTAACTATATACTAATAATATAGTAATTTAGTATTAAGTCTACTTAATAGATATTAATAGTATATAAATAAATTATTATAACTCTACTTTATTACTCTATAATTAGTATATATATATTACTAATAATACTATATAGAGATATATCTTAAGTAGATAACTATCGCTTTATTTCGAAGTAAAATTAATATTAAGATTATAAACGAGATTATTAATAGCCTCTTACTAAACCTACTATTTATTCTAAAAGTTATCGTTAGATAAGATATTAAAATATATAAGAGTATAGATTAAGAAATTTAGAATATAGACTACTACCTTTACTTAACGCTTATAAGACTTCTCGAAGCTTATAAATCTCGGTTTATATCTTCGAGAACCGTTTACCTCGTTCTATAAGCTTCTTATATATATCTTATAATTAGTCTATTATAATAATTTTAATTTAATAAATTTAAGACTTAGTAATAGACTAGTAGTAAGTAAACTTTAGAATTTAGAGCTCTATAGATAGTTAAGTAGCACTTCTACTTTAAGAGCTCTTCTCTCTTTATAGATAATCTAATTATATACTCTTACGTCTATATAAATAGAATCAGCTTAACGATAATTAGTAGTATAGATATTAATATTAGAAATAATCTCTATTAGACTATAGTTTCTAGCGTAAGTAGAAAGTTAGAAAGTAAGGAAAGTGAAAGGTGCTCATGTGAGAATAACTTGCGCCTTTCCTAATCGAGTAACCTATAATACCCCTGTTTATGGGGTACTTGATTAGGAAAGGCGTGCTTCGCTTAATCTAGATTTTAGGCGAATAAATCATCTGCTGTATCGAGGGCCCTCTTCTAATTATCACCACATATATATCACTCACGACAGGTCGATGATTTTGATGGCCCGGACCCGGCTTATATCGAGCATTAAGAACTCTATCTTGCCGCGTTCGGCATAACATTTTAAATTGAGCATTGGGGGTCAAGAATGAGGTTAAGGTTGGAATAGGTGGTTGGAAATTGGTGGGAATTTTAAGGAAAGAAGAGTTAAGTGTACAGATGGAAAGAAATCTGCTGCTTGAAATTTAATGAGATTCATGAATGGAAACGAGTTTACGGTAGGCGACTCCGGAAAAATCGATCGTAGGCCTGGCCCGGCCAGTTTAGAGAACAATGCGTCTAGCCTCACGATTATTTGACTGTCGAAGATTTTGTTTGAGGCATTAAACTTGATTTGTTTATGTTTACCATTGATATATTAGCAAAGTAAACAAAATACATGATTCTTTCTGGAGATAGTTTTCTCCATTTCCGAAATATACCTTGTTAATACAGAATTTTAGGTGTAGGAAGTTGTATCATTCCATTATGTCACGTACTTCTATTCCGAGCTACACTAGCAGGATCATCGAATCAGACACCTGCACGGCCACAGCAAACCTTCTTCAACTCACCTTGAACCAACAGGCCAGACCTTTCCTGTCTCAAAAGCTTCATTTTCTACCCCTCCTTATAGGACGAGACGACCGCGAGGGAGACAATTAATTAAGCAACAGCTTAGGAAAGAAGCATCAGATCTGCCGCCCAAGACCCGTTTGCGTAAGTTCGCCTGTCTTTTTTCATTGCTTGTCTCGACCGTTCATCCCTTGGTTTTCTTAGCCTGGGATACCTAGGTACAACGACTATTCCTGAGGACTGATAACTATTGTTCCGAGATACACCCAAGTAGAAAAATTACCACCATTTTCCCCTCCAAATAAAGGTCCTCTCGACCTGGATCACTTTTGAAACAGACCAAGAACCGTCAAGTCAACAACTCTCCGCCAAAATCAATCCACGTGGCCGTTGCCCAATCGCAATCCACGCGTAGCACTCGCGGTACGCGGCGCAGTAAGTGAGCTTCATGGGCAAATCCAACCCTGCCCTGCAGGATGTTTAAATGATCTGCCACCAACTCGTATTATTATTGGGACTTTCCTCGCGTAAGTAAACATTACAAGAATATTTGCAAGATATATCATCCCGTATCCCTTGGGAAAAGGATCCCTCTTGATGTTGCAATTCGCCAACGACTAGGCCTCCCAGCCCAGTATGGCAACGGAGCTGTTCTAGCTACTGTCGACCCCGCGTCGAACTTATGTGAGATAAACCTAGTTTGGTTAGTGATGGCTAAGACAATGGTTACACAGCGTAAGATTGCCTAAAGCCTCAAAATGAGGCTACTAATCCATTTCTGACGTATCATTTCTCACCCAAAGCCTGTTACTCTGATCCCTGGTCCCGAGAGTGAATATATCTCCCTTCTAAGAAATTAAGACGTCAAACTCTTTCTCGGATAGCATGTTCAGACTCAGCTGTGCTAACTAGGGATATCAAAATTTAATCACTGCATATTCCAGGTCTAGATGTTACTTCAGCTACAGTGGCTCATCCCTTGCGCCAACAAAGTAAGCTGTTAGTTTTATACCTTAAATTTTAAATCTGCGCATGGTGTCTTGATTTAAGTGAATCAAGATTCAGCAAGACTGAACCGATACATCATACACCCAAGCGTCTATCAAGCCACTAATACTCTTGGACTCCTTTACGTCCTAACTCGCATCGAGGATTCAGGGAACTCAAAATACATAACTTGCACAGAAACTCATATTAATATTAAATATTTTCCTTGTCTCTAGTTTTAGAAATTTCAAGTCCTCTAGCTTAGCCTACTTAGCATTCCTTGACAAGTATCTGCTCAAAGCAAAGCACTACCTTCAACACATATCGCAACTCACCCTTCTCTGAATACTCAACAATTCAGTTACCCCTTGTAAGTTTTGTCTTGATATTCTCTCTTCTTCAACTATCTTCTTTCTCGTGAAAAATCTCTCATTTTCTATATGTCTAGACATCTCTTGAAAACCATTTGCTTGTTCTAAGGCTAACAGGACCACTAGTTGCCCCTTTCAAACCTCAAATAAATCAGCAACCCTCTCGCTAGTCGACGTGTGGGTCATCAAAATATCCCCTCAATGAGCTCCTTATTTTCATCGGATACATTGCCGTCATGGGAAATGACAGTAATCCCAAACCCAACTTCTCAAACACCTTCTGACCCCATCAAGGCTGAGGGGAATTCCATCTCCCTATCTGGGTCTTTCTCTATGCCTAACTGGCACTGGGACGGAGTGGAACTTGGCCTAGCGACTATTGACGAAGAGATGCCTTCGAACGCCCAACAATCGAGGGAATCTGAGAATACTGAGCTTTTACTAGACAACAGCAACATCGGGTTTGATGACTTCTCGGAGTATAATGTTGGATCCAGCAGCACATCCATCAACTTCAACAGCCTCTTTCATCAAGCACAATCACTCCAGCTGGACCTCTGCTCTCGAAACTCGATCCCTGGGCCTTCTCCCGTAACCGACGCTTTGATTCCGTCTTGGACGACTTTCAATAGTCCTTTCGATATGGCATCGCCGATACTTCCAATGAACTCGACTCAATTTGACTTGCACCATGATAACCCTGGTGTCGACTACGCGCCCGAGTTCTCCATTAGCGCTTCCCCAACACCGTCAAAGCCGTTGTGTCTTGGGCAGACAATATTTCGCGAAGTACTTCCCTCGGCCCTATCTCGTCACCACATCAACTCTCAAGTCATGCCTGTAAAGGAAGATAGCAACAATTTTCTTTTGTCGAGAGGGGGAAAAGCTCGTGATTGTAGCAAAGAATGCTTCCAAGATGTAAAACGTGTGGAAGGTGCGATGTTTGGATGCAGCTATGAAGCCTGTACAAAGAGATTTCAGAGAAAAGAGCACCTAAGGAGACACGAAAAAACGCATGATAGTGAGAATAGCATTCCTTGCCCCTTTTGCCGCCGACCTTTCAATCGCCACGACAACTTAATACAACATGTCAAAATCCATTCTAGACCTAAGGCGAAACACCAGCGAACCCAATACTTTGAAGGCGCTGCATCCTATCTCTGTACGTTGAAATCAAAGGCGAAAATACACAGATCAAGAACTGGAAAAACCGAATCCAATTTCAAAGCGTTTTAGATGTGTCCTCCCCGGTTATCACTCTCGTTGGTTTTCAGTTATGGTCGCTTCTATGGTTATCTTCTAGACAACAGAATTCGGTGTACTCGAGGTACTAGCTGGTTTTCATCTTGGATTTGGTAGTAATATTCTGGTTTTTTTGAAGCGACGCACTAAACGTTTTGATAGTAGTGATGGATAGGATGAAGACAATGCGGATGGGGACGACCCACGAGAGCTTGCACTTAAAGACCGTCTTCTGAAGCCTATCAATTCTTTTTAGCTTTCGAAGCTGAATTCTTTTCTTTCCGTTTTCTTCTACTTAACAGAAAGAAACTTCTTAATTAAGCATCTGATTTGCGCATAATGACAACTGTCCTCTATTCTCATAAATCTTCCTTCTCTCCAACCTCGTCCTTCCCAGCTCCAAGACTACCAATGGGGATTCCTCCCCACATTTTCTCACTAACCCGTCAACCATCTGATATAAAATCCAAGTAGCATCGAACTCATGCTCCTTAATCCTAACAAAAACACTTGTCCTCCCAGCCCCTCTTTCCAATCCAATTTCTCCCCTCTCTTCCTCAACTGCCTCCGCGGTTCTTATTAATAAACGAACTACCTTCTCCATTCTTCTTCCCCCTATATCCTCCGAGATTCTTAGGCATAAACTAGCGTAGAGATTATTGTGCAGAGATATACTTTCGGAAAGTGTGAATGCCGGCCCTGAGAGCGGGTAATCTTGCTCAGTTTAGTGGATTCCGGTTAGATAGTCGTAAAGAATATTGAAGGCTAGTTCTTCGAGGAGGGGGGCGTATTCAAGAGAGAGAGCGGCACAAGTTTTTTGTAATGCTGTGAAAGTTAGAGAGAGGGTTAGAGGATGGGAGATTCCGGGGTGGATTGGGAACATGTGGATAATGCTATAGGGCTGGGGTTGTGGGTTGTGGGTTGTAGGTTGTAGGTTGTAGGTTGTGGGTTTGGATTTAGACTGAGTAGTTGTTGTATTAAGGGTGAGAGCAGTAATGTAGTATTGAAGAAGTCTGGTAGAGGATTTAGATTGTTAAAAGGTCCAGTACGAAAATTAGGGATCTATATTTAGAGGGGTAGGCTTGCGGTTTTACTGTGAGGAGGTTGAGGTAGGGTGATAAGAGGATTAGCGAATCTATAGAACTCACTGTACTATACGGCAGACACTACAATTAATATAGTATTTAATAGAGAAAAAGGTGATGTTGAGCCGGAACTAGGAATTTCCGCTCGAAGGTTATCGTAGAGACTATCCGCGTAGAGAAGTTGATTTAGAGAACTTTCAAGGCCACTACCCTTACTACTCAGAACATTAGCAACATTCTGTATCAAACTCTAGTTACCCTTTTTGTCTACGCTGCTCTCCTACCACATCGGCCCATCTAGCTCTATTATCTAGATCTAAGCTGCCTTCTGTTTTACTACTATAAGATTATCGTAGCTAATCAGTTCTTTCTTTATACCGTTATAGCTAAAGCTCGATCTAGTTTTATTATCGTAAAACTCGAGAGTACGGTTATAAGGTAAGATTTTAAAGTTATAAACGCTAGCTTTCTAACTACCTCGACCGACTCTATTAAATAGTATCCTAAGACCTTCTATAGATTTAAATAACCGTCTATAAAGAGATATACTAAGTACGATCTTACTTGCCGAGACACTAAAAAATCTATAGTAGTTAACTACTCTATTAGTATTAAAGAGTATACTAGTAGTACTAGAAGCGTTATATTAAGAAGAAAAGAGATTCGCTTAAAGTTAATATAGAGATCTATATAAGTAAAATATAGACGTTAGTAATATTTAGGTCTAGCGAAGTAGTCTACGATTAGTTAGAAGTAATATAGTAAGGTTAATATTATACTATAAACGTTAAGAGCTTCTCTAACTACTTAGAGTAAAAGAGTAAAGTTTAAGACCTAGATATTATTAGTCGAATACTTCTAGTTAATATCTAGTCTATTAAGACTAAGGTTCTTAACTAAGAAAATAATAGACTTCTAGATATATAGACTAGTAAATAAAGAGAACTAGAAATACTATAGAACGAATCTTTATACTAGAAAAAAAATAAGATAGAAAAATTTAATATCTAAAACCTTTATAATCTAATTATAAAGTAAACTAAATAAAAGAAAAATAAAACTATATTATAAATAGACTAATCTAGTATATTCTAAGGTTAGAGAGTAAGATAGATTTCTAGTATTCTAGTTTATTCTTACTTCTATAAGCTAGTACTTTTATTAGTTATAAAAAAACTCTCTAGCTATATAATTATTTATATAGTATATTTTTCGCTAGTTAAAAAGAAAGAATCTAGACTATATATTACTTATAGTTATCTATTAATTAGTTTTTATTACTAGTTATAAAATAAGAATACTCTCTAGCTTTATATTATATATAAGAATATATATTAAGAAATATTATATAGTAATAAGATATTAATAAAATAGATTAAGTAGAAGAGAAGAAGATTTTCTAAGAAAAGAGATAATTAACTTTTAGCTTAGCTAGAGTTTCTCTTTAATACTAGTTCTAGAACTACTTATAGACCTTCTTAGCTTAAATTTATTTTTAGTCTTAAAGAAAAAGAAGAGTAGTAAAATATTAATATAAGAAGAGAAACTTCTCTCTTCTAAACTAATTCTAGAACTTATAAATAACTAGAGTTTCTTTCTAGAGTATTTAAGAGTATATAAAGTAATAGAGAGTTATATTTTAATAGTATCGCGAATATATAAAGGCTTTTAGAAAGTAGTAAGAGATAATATTCTTATTAATATATATAGACTCTTATATCGCTTTCTATTACTAGTAGACCTTATTAAAATAGTATATAAAAGATAAGGTTAATACTCTAGAAATTAAGCTTATATAATCTAATAATAAATATTATAAACTCTAATTTAAATTACTTTATTAAAGTTCTTTACTAGTAATAATAATCGAAAACTAAAATTATCTTAAAGTAAGTTATAAATTAGTTTATTTTATACTATAATACTAATCTAAATATCTATAAGAATAAGAAAGATAAGATTTATTAGCTATTCGATATTATTTATAAATAAATTCTTAAAATTATCTATTATATATAACTAAATTATAATAATATTAAAACTAAGTAGAGAGTAGAATATCTTTAGTAACTAGTATACTAGAATTCTAATATTTTCTAAGAGTATAAAACTATTAGTATATTATTTCGATAAATAGTATTATATATAAGAGTCTAGTAGATCTATATACTATATATTATATAAGTAGCTTACTACTTATATACTTAAGCTTCTTAGACTTCTAGTCTTTTATCTTTCCTCTCTATATATAAATAAATATAAATAGAGATTATATTTATATATTATCTTTTATAACTACTATATTATACTAATAGAAATCTTTAATTACTAAATTAAGTATAGTAATAGTATACTATAGAGTACTAGAGAAATATAGATTTCGACTATTATACTACTCTAGTAAATATATTAGACTATATTTTATAGAGACTTAGACTATATATTACTAATAATATCGATATTATCTTTCTATTTAATATAATATAAAAATACTTATATACTTATTTAGTAGCGTCTAAATATCTTTAAAATTCTCTCTTATACTCTAAAAAATATTATAAAGAGAACTAAGATAAACTATTTCTAATTATCTATCTTTTATATCTTAGACTACTAATACTTTCTTAGTATAATTATTATTATATAATATCGCTCTACTACTAACGTGTTTTATAAGCGAGCTAGCTATCTAAGCGAGTTAGCTACTTTAAAACTTATATAAAAAACGTTTATATATAACTATATACCTTATATATTTATTAATAAAAGTATATAAAATTAAATTTTTAAATTTATTATTATAGAATTACTCTTTATTCTTAGTTTTTAAGTATTAATTATCTTATATTAAAGTGTTATTTAAAAAAGAAAAAATAGTTTATAAATATAGAGGTCTTATTAAGCGAACTATTAATTAAAAATAGTAATAACTTAAAATTAATATTTTTTTAATATAAAACTTTTATTTCTTTAATAAGATTTTAATTTAGAAGTTTTTATTAATAAATATATAAAGTATATAGTTATATATAAACGTTTTTTATATAAGTTTTAAAGTAGCTAACTAGCTTATAAAATATATTATAGTCTTATTTATATATTCTATAAACTACTATCTCTAATAAGCTTATAAGTATTACTAGTATTAAACTTTACTATATCTATACTATATCTTTCTCTAACTTCTTATAATAGATATTAGATAATACTTTCTTAAGTTTTAAGATATAGATAATAAATTATATAAGTACTAATGTTTTATTAGTTATATTTAGTATCTAAAAGTTAGCGAAATACTCTATCTCGACTATAAATTATTAATATCTCTCTCTCTAGTATAACGAAACTTAATCTATCTAATAAATATATCGTTTTAATAGATTAGTTACTAAATAAAGAGGTTTATATTATAAGATATTTACTTAAAGATAAACTTATTACTTATATAAAGTAGTTAAAGCTAAAAGGTATTAATAACTAAGTAAACTAAGTTAAGTATAATACTTCTATCTAATAGTAGATATACTAGTCTTATATAGAACCTTTATTCTTCTAGAAGTCTCTCGCTATAGTAGAAGTCTCTATTTTTAGTTCTAATAGAGACTCTACCGCCTTACTTAAGCTCTAATAGAGACTCTATATCTCTATAGTCTCGTTATATAAAGACTCTCTTATATAACTATTTCTAAATAAGATTCTATAATACTAGATTAAGTCTATTCTTACTATCTAAGAGTTTTTATCTATAGATAGTATTTTAATCTATTAGAGCGTTATCTAGTCTTTACTTATCTATATAAGTATATAATTTATAATCTATAGCTATAATCTATAGATTCTACTACTCTATCTAGCTTACTTTATATACTAAATATATCTCTTTATTCTTCTTAATTCTATATTTTCGTATTAAGATAAAATAAATTATAACTAGTATATAGATAGATATAATTATTTAATAAGTTATAAAGAGCTAGATATTATATTAGTCTATAACTTACTAGAATAGCTTCTACTATCTAGTTTACTACTACTATATATATAGATACTAGCTCTTTTATTATAAATTAACTTAAATCTAAGATATACTCTACTATAGATATCTTATACTAGAACTTATTACTAGTTTTCTTCTATAGCTACTAGTATAGATCTTTTATAGAATAAAGTAGATTCTAGCTATAATATTACTAAGATATTTTCTCTATTAGCTAGATTATAGATATTATATAATACTATAGTAAAATTCTACTACTTACTACTTAGCTATTATTATTCTAGATATAATTATATAATAATAAGATTAAAGAGATAATATAGTTTAATAGTACTCTATATATATTAGTACTCTATATTTATAATTTCTTTTTTAATTCTTTAATAACTAAGTAATTATAATTATTATATATCTAAAACTCTATAGTATATTTCTTTATATACTACTAAATATAGATCTTTTATTTTAGCTCTTTTTAATAATAGAATAAAAGTTAGAGCTATAATTAGTAACTACTTATACTTAGTATCTACTCTTTTTATACTAAAATATATTATTTAGACTTTAAAGTATTTCTATCTTATACTCTAAATAAATAGCTATTCTTATAGAAGCTTATTAATTTAAGAGTTATATATTAATTTACTTACTCGAATTTTATTTTAAATATATAGCTTAAAGGTTAATAAGAAGTAAAGTTAAGTAAAGTTATAAAGTATATATTTTATACTAAAAATTAACTAAAATCGACGAATTAAATCGACTACTCTATATAGATAATATTTATAAGAGTAATATTTTTTACTAGTAATATATATTAAATAAAAAGTAAGATATATTAAATAAAAAGTAAGATAGAGTTCTAATTAATACGATTTATTAATTATAGAAAAAACTATTAAGAGTAGAAATAATAATAAGTAATATTAAAGTAGATAAAAGAGTAGTTTTTAGTAGAGTTTTACTAAGTGTTAAGTATAAGTAGTCTAGTACTATACTTACTAAGTAGCTTTTTATATAGATTTTAGATTATATAGAGTACTAATATATATAGAGTACTATTAAACTATATTAACTAATTTTAGCTTATACTAACTTCTATACTTATATCTTAACTAGTAAAGTATAGATTACTAAAAGTAAGAGAGTTACTATTATAGTTTTAGAAGTATTAAAGGCTAGCGAAATTAATAGATATATAGCTAGATTTTAGCTATAGTAAGTCTAATAGTAAGAATAAGAGTAGACTAGATAAAAAGTATAGATAGTATATAATAAAAGAGACTAAGTAGTTAAAAGAAGTAGTTAAAAGAAATATTAAAGAGAAAGATAGTTAAGAGATAAGAAGTAAGAAGAAGAAGATTAACTAGTATTCTCTACTAATTACTTTATCTATTATCTATTATATTACTACTATAGAGATATTCTACTTAATACTTAAAAATACTATTATAAAGATTATATAGTATTTATTACTATAGGTTACTTTTATATAGTTTCTATAAAATATTTCTTAGATACTTATAGATAGTACTATATTATAGTACTATACTATCTTAGTTTAGTTTTATATAAGGTTTTTATAAAATACTAAGAAGTACTAAAGTATATAGAGAAATAACTAGAGATACTATAGTAAGAAATATAGTTTTCTTAATAGCTATTAGTTATATTAATATATTTCTTTAGTTCTATAGAGTATCTACTTTATCTACTAACCTTAGAGTTAGAATAAAGAGTTAAGTATTTATTTAAAGAAGATTCTAGTATAATAGTATTATAAATTATATAGTAATATATAATAAGTAAAGACTAGATAGCGTTCTAATAGATTAGAGTAATATTTATATATAATTCTTAGAAGTATTACTAAGTAAAGTACTAGATAATATAGAATCTTATTAGATAGAAGATTATATAATAGAGTTCTTAGAGACTATATAGTTCTTAATATTTAGAACTCTCTATAAGCGAGAGACTCTAACTAAGAATAAAGGTTCTATATAAAAGTAGTATATCTACTATTAGATAGAAGCTTTTTACTTAACTTAGTTTACTTAGTTACTAAAATCTTTTAGCTTTAACTACTTTATATAAGTAATAAGCTTATCTTCGAGTAAATACTCTATAATATAAATCTCTCTATATAGTATCTAATCTATTAAAACGATTACCTTTATTAGATAGTTTAAGTTTCGTTATATCTTAGTCTCTTCTATATCTAGTTCTAATTCTAGTTTCTCTACTATCTAACTCGATTCTAGTCTAGTTCTAGTTCTAGTTCTAATTCTAATTCTAAATATAGTTCTCTTACTTATTCTCTTAACCTCTCTTTCTTATAAACCTAGTATTATAAAGTACTATATATGTCTCTCTCTTAATAAAAACTAGTATAAAGGTCTAGACTTATATATAATATACTAGTATAGTCTATATATATATATATATATAATCTATATATCTATATTCGTTTAAGGTTAAATCTTTTATAATAAAATAAAAAAATTAATTATAATAGAAGATATAATATAGTTACTCTAATCTATATCTATATCTATATATATATATATAACTCTACTTAGTATCTCTATTATAGAAATAAGAAAAAAATTCTCTTTCTATACTTTTTTATATAGTATCTATCTACTTATCTACTATATCTATTATACTTACTATATTAAGATAGAGAGATATTAAGTATTTAAAGTTTAGTAACGAAAAAAATACTTCTATCTATTAATATCTTAACTTCTCTAATTATTTCTCTCTATTATATTCTATAGAGAATCTATAATTATATTATTTTAGATAATAAAAATCTAGCTATATCTATATCTAAAAGTTATAGATAAAGAACTCTAAGTCTTATTCTCTTAAGATAAGAGAATTAATTTAATTTATTAGTATAGTAGTATTAGTATATAATCTAATTTAATTAACATAGTTTATTAGAACTCTATATATATTAGAACTCTATATACTCTAAAACCTATATAAAAAGCTACTTAGTAAGTAGCTCTAACTTTTTATTCTATTAATAAAAAAAGCTAAAATTGAAAAGCTAGTTTTAGTAGTATATAAAGAAATATAATATAGAGTTTTAGATATATACTAATTATAATTACTTAGTTATTAAAGAAATAAAAAATAAATTATAAATATAGAGGTAATTTTAAGCGAATAGTTAACTATAATTAGTAAACGTCTAAAATTTTATCTTTTACTTATTTATATAGTAATAAAAATAAAATTTTAATTTTAGCTTTTTTTATATATAAACTAAAAAGTTAGAGTTACTTAATAAGTAGCTTTTTATATAGGTTTTAGAGTATATAGAGTTCTAATATATATAGAGTTCTAATAAACTATATTATATATTCTTAACTAGTTAATACTATATACTAATAAGCTTTAGATCTTTATATAAGACTCTTTAGAAGTTATAAATATAATTAAAACATGTCTTTAACTCTAGTCGTTATTAAATAAATCGATATATCTAGTTCTTACTAATATATAGTATCTCTTAAGATTTAAGTAAAAGATTTACTATATCTTTAATACTAGTTAGATAGAGTATAAATTCTCTTAAATCTAGATTAAGTATATATTAAATAATTATATTCTTCTCTAAGTCGTTTAATTTATAATAATTAGCTTTAATTTCAGAGTAATAGATTCGGCTAGCTATTCTATATTAAAGTATTACTTTAGAAACCTTATAGATCTTTACTATAGAGCGTTTACTTAGCTTTTTAGACATTTAAATAGCCTCGATAGCTAGAATAATTCGCGCTTCTTAGGTTTAAATTTCTATAATAAATAGTTGAAAAAACACGTCTTAAAGTTTATAAGTAGTAGAGTAGCGAAAAGTGCGTCGCTCGGTGATATACGTCGCTCGGTGGTAAACCACGTTATAGAATAAGTAATTTCTATCCTTCTATTAAGTAATATCGAAGAAATCTAAAAAGTGCTCTATAATATTATAATCATCTCAGTTATCTTAATCATCTTAATCATCTTAATCATCTTAATCATCTCAATCATCTCAATCAACTACAGTATAGTAACTATACCTATAGTAAAGAAGTAGGGATTAGAATTGAGCGGGGTGGAGGACGAATTCAGAAAACCCGCAATAAAAATCGCGGGACATGGCCATGTGGAATAAATAGCCTAAATACAATCTGATTGGCCATCCCCACCATCAACGTTACATTTTCCCTTTCCTTTTTGCTCTCTTTTACCACCTAAGCGAAGGGGAAGGGAAATGCACGCATTGGGACGTTCTTTTTGTTATTTCAATGCACTCATCCAGCCCGCCGTCTTTTAAATGGTCAGGGGTTGCATAAAGATGGTATAGTATTGCATATGCACTTTTTCGCACATTTTGCACATTTGGCACCGTGATGAGAATGGCTCAATGGGGTGCGCGGCCTTGAAGGGGATGTGAGATGTGAGATGCACGTGTTGAAACTCGAAAAGGGGACTCGGACTCGTGTGCTTGATTTGATGGCTGCAGCCTCGACGATTCACTCGTTATGGGTTGTGCGGGTTGTGGAATATTTTCGCAAACGATGTCGCAGGCACGAAAAAGGAGCACATGTTTTTTTCCCCTCCTACGTAAGAAGCATCCCAAGCAAATACGATGGATCACCTTCGTTTCTGAATCGTATGCTTTGGGAACTCCTTGGGATTTCTCTTCTTTATCGCGCTGCATCGCGTCTGCAGCTGCAGGTTGTTTTTTGAGCCAGACCCGCGGGAAGGAAGGAAGCTTGCCTGCCTGGCCAGCCTGGAGATCGTGAGGATTTTCTGGAAGTCTTTTCCCTCTGTTTCTTTGCTGGGCTGGGTGGTGGGATCAATAGGCGAGGTCGGATGAACCGCTGGAAGAAGGATTCATGAGCTTGTCCAGAAGGCCGGGGCAGGACGGGACGAGACGGGCCATCTGTGGCCCAGGAAATGTTCCGGGATGTGCGCAGGTCCAACGGGACTTGCAGGGCGACTTTGCATGCATGCATATGGGCAGGGATCTTTTTTGAGATCCTTGAGAGGTTGAAGTTTGGAGTCGAGTCTTGGGAGGTCTAGAGAAGAGACGTACCCCAGGTATTTGTACCTTGAAGTTCAATACCACAGCTCTTCCCTTCGCGAGGACACACCCGATATGCAGCTCCAATTTGAAGCAGCGGAGAGGAGAGGGAAGAGAAATTGAAGCATCCCGCGTTCTTTATGTAATGTCTGCCTGTCGTGATGAGCTTCATTGATACCCAAGGCGAAAAGCGCGACGCCGATTTGCGGAGGCAAAAGTGTGCAAAGTGTCATGGACTTGACAACAAGAGGTTGCAGAATCGAGTAAAGATCCCGCTGCAGAAGGGTAAGGTAAGGTGGCATGAACGCGACCAAGAACCATTTTGAGCGGCGGGGGTGGAAAGGTACCAGAGTTTGCATGCCATCAATAATATCTGAAAGTGGTTGGATCGACGTCTCTTCCGCCTCTCGTTGGTCGAGGAAACGCCTGTTTAACAGGCACGACGTGGGATAAGATGCCCTTTCCAGACGTTGTCCATAGCATGATTGCCATGCCGTGCCTATCATGGCTCTCACGATAGATTAGGCCGATACCATCGAAATTGAGGCCGAAGAAGAAGGGGGGTTGGATTGTTGGACGTTGGACGTTGGAGGTCTCGGGAGCCATCCGGGTCTGCTGCCATACGTTGCGGGACAACGACAACGAAGCATCGCATGGCGAGATCTGGGTTTTGTATTGCTTCGCATAACATTACTTTCGTATTTTGGCGGCATCGCAACGCGTCGTGTGCGGAGAGGACAAGAAGATGGTAAGGGGGGGGGCGGGGAGGAGAGGAGGGGAGGGCGCGTGGAGAGGAGATGAGGCGGGTGGTGGTTGTATGGTAGAAGTGGTTGAATCGGCGATGTTGAAGTATTAGAGTATGATTTTTGGAATTGCTCCTCGAATAGGACCATTGCGAGGAAGGATTGGGACATATCCAATGCTGGAGATAGATGAGTGGCGGCCAGTAACCAGTAAACACTCATCCATGAGCAATTGAAGGTGGTTCAAGGTGTGGCATCGAAAAGTTGTTGTGGTGTTGATGGTGTAACCAGAGATGCCGGGAATAGTACTTGTTGGTCGATACCTCCGCTGCCCGTCTCACGAAGAACGGCCGTTAATCAAAGTACGAGGTTAATCAAAGTACGAGCATCTCTGGTTCGAACATCCCAAAGGCGAGAGGGAAAATGAAGTATGTTGGGATCGCATTTTGACCAGCCATGGGCAGATATAAAATTGCTTGGAGTTTCCTCTTCCCCTCCATCCTCTCCATATCGAGCGCGGGGCAGAAGAGGAGACTACGATGCGGCTCTTGGACAGGAACTAGAGTTGAAGGGGGGTGGTGTATTTACGAGTACGCCCGCTTGCTAGACTATTCTCGCACGGAGGTTTCGGAGCACTGGATTCCAGGTTTGGACCGGGTTTTGGTTTGGAGTGCATGTGGATTTTTATATTCTTACATTTTTTATACATCGAGGCATCCTCTTGTTCCTTCTTGGGAATATGCCCAAGGAAAAGTCTCCTCAGATAGAGAGATCAGGAGAAGCCCTCCTAGGAGACTTGTCGGGTTACCCCTTTCTGCACATTAGCAGCGTCATCAGCATCATGGCCGTCATAGCCGTCATGGCCGTCATCATGGCTGTTGGTTTGGTAGGGAGTTTGGGCTGGACGGAAGAAGCCTTGATATCAAGGGTTTGCCTGACTTTCTCCTGGGGAAAAGAAGATATCGATATCAGGGGTATTAAAGATCTGGAGAAACCTCTGATGTCTTCCGCACCCTCTCCCAGTTTCCCATCTTTTCGGGAGCTGTTCTTCACCCGTGCCTTCCCTTCCACGCGCGCACCACTGACGAGCTACGTAACCAGACTTTGACCACACCTAAAATCACTCTTCCACAGCCTTTGTAATTCGCATTCGCCCTACTCGGCCAGAAGTGCATAAAGAAGGAGCCAATGGAACCTAAGGGAAGCCAAGCCAACAACCCATTCTCACTGGCTCACTGGCCCACCACTGACCCCTCTCATATACCTAGATATAGAATACCCCCTTCTTGATTAACCCCCATCGCAAGTGCCACGCTTCTTGACGGTTGGGCGGTTTGCAGGTGGCAGGCAAACAGCCACGGGATGCAGCTAGAAGTAGATGCAGGTGGATGCGTGGATGCACCTCAACTGCAACTGCCACTGGTGCTCCACGACAGACACCTTTGCGCCCAAAAGGGGTGAGCTGCTCCTGTCTTTTTTGGTATCAAACCTGAGAATTCTCCGGCCATGCTGTAATTCAATTGATCTCGTCGAGGTCGTGTGTCTGTCTCCTCTGCTTTCCATCTGACTTTGCTTTGCTTTTTTGCTTCCCCTTTTTTGCTACACTCTCTGACATCAACTTCCACACTTTTGATCGACCCCTCGACTCCCTCGACTCACCACCACCACCACCACCACCTCTCCTTTGTTTATCCCCCAATCTAAGGTTACTGAAATCAAAACAACAACACCACCACCTCTCCTTCCCCCACTTCACATCACCACCCGTAAACGACAACACCCACGAGAAAGACGACGACGACTCCACGATAATTCATTCTCCGCCAAACCCCAATCCACGTCAATTCCTCAATTGGCCCCCTCCCCTTCCTCAATTCGGCATATGCCCTTGCATTCTTTTCCACCCACCACGGACAACAGCCCTTCCCCTTGAACCTCTCCTTCGAACCCCCCCTCCCCCCTCTCTCATCCACCCCGGAGGTCCAAGCAATTTCACGGCCCTGTCCGAACAGCCCTGCCACGCCTGCCCGCCGAGACGAGGAAGAAAAAAAAGAAAAGAGGCCGCGCCGGAACAGCTTCCTCCAACACGCGAGAGGCACTGCACGCCGCAACGAACATCACTCCGCCAGAACAGAACTGCCAGGTCCTCGGTATCCTTGCAAGGTGGAGTTGGCTGATTGCTGGGTCGGAACGGTCAGAACGTTGATAGCTGCCAAACTACCTACGGATACGTACCCTTTGACCTCCCTTTCCCAATCGACAAGCACTCTCTCTCCACGTCGTCTGTCATTATCAATTGAACTCACTCTCGACAATCAATTCTTCACCGGTGAAACAGTTCGGTATTAGGTCTTCCTCAAGCTCACCCTCGTCTGAACGACGAGTTACCAAACAAAACAAAAAAACACGCCTACTCTTCCCGTTTCTGCGAGTTTCACGCATTGGCATTGTCGGTGCTGCAGCATCACGAAAACCACACAATCACATATCCGAGACCGACGCATGGGCAATTTTTCACTCCCCTCAAGTGCCTGACACGTCGACCGCTCAACCATCGAGGGCGATCTCTGACTCGGACTCAAAGCATAAGAAAAACATTAGTGGCGCTTCCTCCTAAACGAGCACACCCAAAGATATACCCACCCTTCCCTGTCGACAACCAGAAAACCTGCGAGAGAGCGAGTCTTTCCCCCAAAGTCGAATCACGAGTAACCCCACGACCTCGATCGGCATAACAAGTCAACCGGCATTGCGGCCAGCCCTGCATGAGCAAGTCTTCCGGTGCCCAACGGAGACTTGAGAACAAGACCCAACTGGTATGCTGCTGCGACGCATTGCCCATCGTGACATTCCTCTCCCTCTCACCCCTCCCACATTACATTCCTCCTTCCCTCACGTCAACATCTGACACCCAATCTGCAATCAACATCTTTGGCTAATCGATAACTCGCCGCAGATTGTTTTCAGATTCCCCATCACGCAGAAGGAAAGCAGGACTCTTCACAGCTTGGATTACCGGAGGTATCCACGGACGCATTCCACCTCGCAATCACTCCACCACGCTCACGAACACGTTGCCAAGGCATTGAGCAAGCGTTTGACATCGGCTCTGTAGGAGAATACACACACCAGGACCACCCGACCAACATCAAAGTGGACACTAACAAGCCAGCATCCCATGGTAGCATTATAGGTGGACCATCATGGCGACGGCCGACGAGCATCCTGAACGTTCAAGTGTTCATGTAGCACCTTTGACAATCCACAAGGAGAGAACGACAAGTCGAACTTCGAACCACTCGAGAAGTATGTCCTCGAAGAGTAGTGTTCGAACTGGTGACTCGACGAAGAGACAATCCCAAATCACACCTCCCGCAACCCCGAATGGCTCGCAGGAGGACCTCAATCAACAAATGGAGCCTTCAAATCCAGTTTTCCACAACTTTCTACGCGCGTTTTACCCATTTCATCCCACGTACGCCATCTCAGACTCGACGGTGACACTACCTTTGAACGAAGGGGACGTGATTTTAGTGCATTCGATACATACAAATGGCTGGGCAGACGGGACTCTTCTGGTATCGGGTGCCCGAGGGTGGTTACCGACGAATTACTGCGAGGCTTATGACCCGGACTCGATGCGAAATCTACTAAAAGCGCTATTGAACTTTTGGGATCTGTTAAGGAGTGGGTTAACCAGTGACAGTGAGGTTTTTGGAAACCAAGAATTCATGCGAGGAATTATTGCAGGTGTTCGATATCTACTGGTGAGTGCTAATGAAGAAGAGTCATAGTGTATGTCGTTGACGATAGGGCAGGAAAAATCGAATTGCTTAACGCGCGAATCAGCATTCGTGCAAGGGAACGATGGGCTTCGAAGAAATCGCAAGGCTCTGTTGTCTGACCTTTCTTCTCTGGTGAAGACAGGCAAGCGATTACAGGAATATACCACCGGTCCCAGGCATGCTCAAGCCGATCAGGATGATGTGAACAACACCATCGACGAAATGATACTAAAGGCTTTCAAGATTGTCATCCGCGGGGTTCGATTTCTGGATGTTTTGGAGGACGACCTGCGATCGCGACAACCGGTGCACCGGCTAATGGCAACCGTAGCAGAAGAAGCCTACAACCCCCCAACGCCTCCGGCGGATTCAACGTCATTTGATGGTTCACAGCATGGAGACCCTGCATACGATGCAGCATCCCGCAGGACTTCGAGTCGCAGTTCGGCAAGCGGTTTGTCTAGTTCGCAGGCATCCGAGGAGCAAACGCGGCGGCAGTCGTACAAACGCATGTCAAGCGCTTACTCGTCCAACGCACCCTCCTCTCGGCCACTTTCCATGACAAGGCCAGCTTCCGTTCAGCTCAAGAGGCAGTCAATATCCCACCGTTTGTCGCTCACAGCTTCAATACCAGCAGCTCAGAGACAAAATTTGGTGTCTGAGAGACTGAACGTCAGCCATGATACTTTTCTTTCCTTCCTTGGTTCATTTATTGGCCGGTTACACCTCCAGTCGCAATCGGCAGCGGAACTTCTCTTATCGGTTCGACAGTCCGTCACGGCAGGACGAGAATTACTGGTGGTGGTCGAGGCGATATGTGCACACGACCGTCAGAGTGCCGAAGCATTAGAGGCCTCGCGAAATGCAATGTACGACCGTATCAACAAGTTGGTGGTTGCTGCGCGTGATATTATCAAGGCGTCCGCCATTGAGGGAGAAGATGTGGTGATGCCTCAACAAAATGGTGCTCTGCTCATGGCTGCCACAAGTTGCGTAAAGGCAGCAGGAGAGTGTGTGGCAAAGACAAAGTTTGTCATTGAGAGGATTGGGGATTTTGAATGCGAGCCCCAGAGTGAGGGCCTTGGGATTGACGTTGCGTCCATCGGTGTGGTAGCGGAGGAGCCGGTCGAGGAAACCAAAGTACCAGAAGCTAGCGAGGTCAAGACTCCATCGTCACCTCCTCCCCCGGAACCCGCCAGTCGGCCACCGCCGCCACCTCTCATCATTCCCAGTTATGAGAAACCTCTTCCCGATGTCCCCTTGAGTTCCCCATCACCCAATGTTGGTGGCATCGCAACCAAACACCTCCTGCCTGCAAGGCCAACAGGAGAAAATGATACCCCAGATACCGCAACCACCTCTTCAACCGGGACCGGAAGAGATTCCTTATTACCACCACTACCAAAGATGACAAGCCCTTTGATAGGTGATGATTACAGCCCGTCGGAGAGGTCGTCGCAGCACGACAGTGATTTTCAGACTTCATTCAGGTCGGGTAGTATCGCAATATCGAGTTCAGGTACCAGTAGCACCTACTTCAGTGGGATACGTGACTCCGAATCCAGCATGTTGTCACAAGCTTCAACGCGTGCCACCACACCAGATCATTCAGCCTACGTTCCACGAAGTCAACCCTCTCTTTCCGACTTGAGCGTATCCGGTAGTCAATCAACCCTGGCCGACGAGATCGATGAGGGCGAGTCGAAAATGCTTGAAAAGACCTTTGCCCACGAATTACTTCACAACAAAGAGGGCCAAATTACTGGTGGGACTTTAGAAGCGCTGGTGGAAAGACTCACTACTCATGATTCCACCCCAGACGCCATGTTTGTGTCGACTTTTTACCTCACATTCCGACTATTTGTCACTCCCATCGAACTCGCGACTGCCCTGGTAGAGCGATTCGACTACGTTGCAGAAAGCCCGCATATTGCTGGCCCCGTGCGGTTGAGAGTTTATAATGTGTTCAAGGGGTGGCTTGAGTCGCATTGGCGGGATCTTTCTGATCATGAATCTTTGACAGTCATTGAGCCGTTTGCGACAGAGAAGCTCGGAAAGTTTCTCCCTGGTGCTGGAAAGCGTTTATTGGAGTTGACTCAGAAGGTCACCTCAACCGATGGCCCCTTGGTTCCTCGCCTCGTTTCCTCGATGGGAAAGACATCTACTTCCATTGCGCAATACATCCCCGCGGACACCCCCTTGCCTCCTCCATATATGAGCAAGAGTCAAATGAGTGTTTTGAGAAACTGGAAGATGGGAGGTAGCAACCCTACCATTCTCGATTTCGATCCACTAGAGCTGGCTAGACAACTCACCATCAAGGAAATGAACATCTTCTGTTCCATCATGCCCGAGGAATTACTTGGTTCAGAATGGACCAAGCGATCAGGGTCGAATGCGATTAATGTTAGAGCAATGTCAACACTCTCAACTGATCTCTCCAATCTTGTGGCAGATACTATTCTTCAGTACGAAGACGCCAAGAAACGAGCAATCATCATCAAGCATTGGATTAAGATCGCGGCAAAGTGTCTCGAGCTTAACAATTACGACTCCTTGATGGCCATTATCTGCTCCTTGAACTCTTCCACAATTGTCCGGCTGAAGAGAACCTGGGATATGGTATCGCAGAGGCGAAAGGACGTCCTCAGAGCTCTGCAGTCAATTGTAGAGCCAGACAAGAACTACGCAGTCCTCCGGAGAAGACTTCACGATCATGTCCCCCCGTGCCTTCCATTTGTGGGAACATACTTGACCGATTTGACCTTTGTGGACGCTGGAAACCCAGACACCAAGCAACTTCCTGGCGTGGGCGATAGCGATGGAATGCCCGTCATCAATTTTGATAAGCACACCCGAACGGCCAAGATCATTGGCGAGTTGCAACGATTCCAGATTCCATACCGGCTGGTCGAAGTTCACGAATTACAAGAGTGGCTACAAGCTCAAATCGTGCGAGTCAAGTCTTCCCCGGAACACGAAAACGTGCAGCAATACTATCGCAAGAGTCTCCTCCTCGAACCACGCGAGACCATGCACGCAAGGACTAGCCCAATCGAAGGACAGAATCCCTTCTCAACCAACACCCAGAACCAAAAATTTGACATCTTTGGTTGGACACATTCCAAGGAAAAGACGCAGTCTGCTCCTACATCTACTGTTTGAAATCCGCTTGCGCTCGGATACTTCGGATACAAACACACAACCCCTTTTACGAATACCTACCCTCTCTCACACACGACACACTTCTTTCATGACGATCGACCGATTGATTTGATACCCACTTTGAATAGCGTTTTAGCGAAATGAATCTTTTACGGGGCAGGGGCTCGGCGAAAAAATAACAGGCGTTACAACGGCATGGCTTTTCACACCCGATCATATTCTGATCATGGCCTATTTCTTTTTTTTACACTATTTGTCGACCTTTTTTGCTGCAACAACACATTCTCACCTTGATTGAATTGAATACTACACTTGGCATTCGCGGCTGGCTGCTCAAAACACTGCATTTGCACACCTTGCTCCACTGGACACAAAACGGGCAGGAAATTTGGAGAATTTGGGAGAAGATTTCCCCCGTTGGGCTTTAATTGTATACACACCATATTTTTTGTATTGTTGGACTTTTTTCTTTTTCAGATGGTGGTGGTGCGATACCTTCGTAACATTGCACTGGCTTTCTCCATGTTGTTTTTCCTTTGACGGAATTCAGGGGGGAGGGGAGGGGAAAGAGGAATCACGTTCTAATGCTGTGGGCGAAAGGGGAAAAAGGACATGACTGGGGGATTTTGAGAAGAAAAGTTGAGGGCTCGCGCCTTGCTAAAAACCTTTTTTGTTTTTTTTTTCTTCTTTCCTTTTCTTCTCTCCTTCTCGTTCTTTCTCTCTCTTTTTTCTTGTACAGCCCTTTTCCTCTCTTTCTTTCTCCGATGGTGGCCTCCCTTCCTTCTTTGTATCCACTTTTTTATATTTTGGAGGGGTTGTTGTGTAATGGCTAGCTATACTTTTTTATTGAAGGAAGGAAGGAACAGAAGCACAAGCAAGCAAGCAGGTCTGAGAGGATTGGGTTGTTTGGCAGGGGCATAGGCATGGATGTATATGATATACGGGCCTCTCTCACTTTCTCACTTTCTCACTCTCTCGAGGGATGTTTGAGATGCTGGAGGCTTGATGCTTGAAGGGATTGAGAGGATTGATGCTTGATGCTTGAAGGGATTGAGGCTTAATCCTTGAGGTACATTGATTAGCTAGCCTTCTGTCTGTCGCTCCCACATCGTCTCTCTTCTTTTCTTTCTTCTAGTTTTAGGTATCCCATGGACTTGAGAAATGAAATGAAATGAATCATTGTTGTTGTATGTATGTGTGTGTTATGAATATGGATATGGATATACTTTATGTGAGGTGTTTTTTTTTGAATGAGTTGTGTGAGGTGTGTGGTTATTGTGAGGTGTGATTGTGTGGTGTGATGACACTTGTGATAAATTGTGATTGGCTGTGATTGTGATTCTGGTTGTGATTTTGGTTGTGTATTTTGATTTCACTTGCGATTTTGATATGGCTTTTTAACCTTAGGTAGATGTGATATGTAAATGTGACGGGCAGGTGTAACGGGTGTGAAGGGTTTATATGAAGAAGGGGGAAGTTGGTTTTGAGTGAAGATTTTAGTGGGAAGAGGGAGGAGGGAAGAAGGGAGGTTAAGGGGGGTTTAAGGGGGTTCAAGGGGGGTTAAGGGGCGGGACTGGCGGTGAAATGATTACGGTGGTACGGCATCCTGAATGTACCAAAAATTTGGGATCAATTAAAGAGACTAAATCGCAAATCGCTAATCGCAAAAGAGAATATATTAACTTATATTAAAGAGAACAAACAACCATCTACTCTTCATTTCAGCATCTCTCTAATGCCTTCTTATTATTACGTAAATTTATACAAGTAAAGGTAGAAGAGAGAAGATTACGAAGAGTAGAAAGAAATACTATTACTAGCGTGAAACCTACTAGTTAGATATAACTCCTCTTTACTCTCTATCTCTTATTTTTTTCTCGAGTAATAATATATTTAGAAGAATAAAGATTTCAAGAGAGAGAGGGAGAGGGAGAGAGAGAGAGAGAGAGAGAGAGAGAGAGAGAGAGAGTAAAAAAAGAAAGAGAAGACGATGTTTACTTTCTCATCCGCTTCTCTAGACTAAGAGGAATTTTCTCTTGAAAAGTTAAGAAATAGTTACTTAGTTTCTTTCTCTTTTTCTCTTTTACTCTCTTCCTCTTTTCCTTTTTCTAATACAAGTATACGATTATATAGAAGAAGAAATAGAAAGAAATAGAAAGAAATAGAAAGAAATAGAAAGAAATAGAAAGAAATAGAAAGAAATAGAAGATGTAGATATTAGCTACTAAGTGTTTTAGAGAGAGAGAAAGCTTAAATTATTAGTTTTATTCTAGATACTATAAATATTTAACTTTTATACTTTATAATTTAGTCGTTTTAGACTTTTTAGTATATTTAGAATACTATAGATAGACTAAATTAATAAGAAAAGAAAAAGAGAGAAAAGAAGAAGAAAAAGAAAAGAGAGAAAAAAAGAAAGAAAAGAAGAAAAAGAAAAGAAGAAGAGAAAGAGAGAGAAGAAGAAAAAGTAGTAAAATATAAAATTATTTATTAATCTATCTATCTATCTAACTCGCTAGTTAGTTAGTATACTTATCTTTATAGTATTTTTATATCTAAAAGATATATCTTTAAGAGATATAATATAGTATACTAGAACTCTAGACACTCTAGAACCTCGAACACTTTAAATCTTATATAAAAAACATCTATATATAACTATACACTTTATATATTTATTAATAAAAACATCTAAAACTAAATTTTTATTAAAGAAATAAGAGTTTAATACTATAATAATATTTATTTTAAATCTCTACTAGTTTTACTTAACAATTCGCTTAAAAAGGCCTATATAACTATTAACTATTTTTTCTTTCTTAAATAACACTTTAAGACAAGGTAAGTAATATTTAAAAAACTAATAAAAAGAATACTTCTATATTAATAGAATAAAATTTTCAATTTTAGATGTTTTTATTAATAAATATATAAAGTATATAGTTATATATAGACGTTTTTTATATAAGATTTAAAATGTTTAAGGTTCTAGAGTATTCGAGGTTCTAGTATACTATATTATATTAAGAGATAAGAAGAGAGTAGAAGAGATAGATTTTTTAAGAGATTAGAGAGATAAAGAGAATAAGAGAGATTAAAAAGAGTAAAGAAGAGTTAAGAAGAGTTAAGAAGAAGAGATTAGTAGTATAGTATAGTAGAGCTTTTTTAGAGAGAGGCGGATATATTTTAAGTCTACTATAAGATTAGAAGTTAGAGAGGTTAAGAGGTTAAGAGGTTAAGAGGTTAAGAGTACTAGAGGTTGCGCTCGTTCGTGGGACAAGCTAAATTTCAGCTAGAACTTCAAAATAATGCTATTTTACATCTACTTTTCTATATATCTACTACAATTCACTCTTGATTGCCTTCCCACCGTTGTTACATAAAGTCCCACCGTTGTTACATAAAGTTTCCACTCTCCTAGGCATCTCTAGGATCCTTTTACGTATCTCCTCTATTGTGATCTGGCTCTATTCATCCTGAATAACCTCTCTAAACTTGTACATTGTCTTCCAAGTCCTACGATATACTCTTTGCTTTAAGATGTTCTAACAAGCCTCTATAGGATTGAGATCAGGAGACTGTGGGGGGTGGATAAGCGTTCTTATGTAGTACTTGTCCCTAAGTACCTACGCAAGCCCCTTTTTCTTCAAACTATGACTTAGATCTCTATCTTCTTGTAAAAACTAATCCCTAGAGAGATAAGGCTACTCCTTACACGCCTTCTCAACAGCGTTAATATAGAAGGGCAAGAGACGCTCTATATAGTATTTCTGTGTCATAGCGTTGCCCTTAGGCTTGACTTCTCGCTTATATGGGAGTAGCGCTTCCTACTTCTTTACACGTGTTCTAAACTACTCCTCTGTCTTAGTCTTACGCTTCCTAGGCTTAGGAGGACGTTTAGAGCGTATAACGTTATCTTGCTTATTATTATAGAACTCTAACTTCTTATACTTATACTACTAATTATAATAACCTGTAACGTGTACTCGAGACTCTGTTTTCTTACCCCTCTCTTATATATTTTCCAAGTCTGTACACGTTCCTTCTTCTTAGAGGATGTACCCCTAGGCCTAGGAAGAAGGGTTAATATATGCCTCGTCTATAAAGAAACTAAACTACTAGAAATTATTGATTATTATGCTCTAGTTACGCTGTCTATAGTCCTTACGCTTATATAAGTTTTTAGTAGAGATTTTCTTCTTAATATATACTATCTTATAGCGCTACCTACTCTTAGTTGCCTACTAAAGTCGTTTTTAGAGTTACTACTTCTTAACTAGAATATCGTAGTACTCTATTTACGCCTTATAGAGCTAGTCTCTGACCAGGTTACGCGAGGGCGAGACTAACATCTTATATATCTTGTTAGAGATAGTAGATAGTATTTCAAGTCTTTGTAAGTTCTTACGCTATCTCTAGAAGGCAGGAGAGCCTATCTCTCTATATTCTTCTAGCTATCTATAGCTAGTTCTATAGAAGGGTATAAAATCACGTACAATAGAAGCTATAGAGCGCTTACCTTAGTACTCTAGTAGAGCGTCAAAGAAATAGAGTCTTTTAGATGTCTTATAGTCACCTAGCCTTAGGGGCTTTTTTAATCCGCGAGTCTCTACTATAGCTATTATAGTTATTAAGTAAAAAGGGAAAGAAGTTAAAGTTAGTTTATTAATATTTACGATATTACTCGTATAGACCTGTTCTATAAACGAGCGCACCCTCTAGTAGAGAAGTTAAATATATTTAAAGAGTAATTTTTCTTTAGAGTTAGTATATTTTATTTACTAATTATATTACTATTTTAGACTATCTAGTAGTAAGTCTAGTAAAGTTAATAACTAAGAGTAATTATTTAAAAGTAGATAGAGTAATAATCTTATATAAATAAATATACTAAACTTATTATAAACTTAAGAAGTAAAATCTTTATAGTAAGTTCTCTATACTAAATTTAGTATTTAATAATATTTAGTATAACTAAGTTATTTAATTAAAGTTATAAGAGCTATAAAGATATAAAGTATTAAATATAAAGTTACTCTATCTAGTAAGTTTCTTAAATATATTAAGTATTTAAAAATATCTAGACTAATTAAATTAATAAAATTAAGTTCTTAACTTTCTAAAGTTATTTATTATTAGATAATATAGTTTATCTTCGAGTAGTATATATTATTAAGTAGTATACTTTTCTCTACTCTACTATCTACTATCTTTAAGATATATTTTCTCTATAACTAAATATAAAAGTTTATACTTAAGAAGTATAAATTACCTTAGCTATTAAGACTATCTAAACATCTAAAAAACTTAGTTATTACTCTACTATAAAAACTAATAAAGTTTCTAAAATAATACTATAATACTAAATAGCTAGCTAAACGTCTTATTCTAAAACTAGATCTAATTATTATAAATTAAATAAACTAGAGAAGGAAACGATTATTTAATATATACTTAATCTAGATATAAGAGGATTTACATTCTAGGTTACTAGTATTAAAGATATAGTAAATTATATTCTTAAATTATAAGAAGAGAAATATATTAGAAAGCTCTAGATATATTAATTTATATAATATTAACTAGAATTAAAGATATATTTTAATTATATTTATAACTTTTAAAGAGCCTTATATAAAGATTCTAAGCTAATTAGAGTATAGTTTTAACTAGTATAGAATATATAAGTAAAGTATAGAATCTAAAACTACGATTTCTATAACTTTAATAAGATAGACTTTTATTATACTAGGTCTACTTTCTTATTTTTAACCTACTTTCTTATTATATCTCTTATAGCTTATCTATCTAAAACTTCTTCTACTATCTAAATGCTTTATATCTACCTAAACCTTATACTCTTTATATAAACACCTTAGATAGCTACCTTTTATAATCTAATTAATTCTCTATAACCTTTAGTACTTAATACTCTTCTAACCTAATAGTTATAAGCCTAGTAGCTACTTTTTAACTATAAAATTTAACTTTTTCTACCTTTAATTAATTAATTTAACTCTTACTTTCTCTATATACTTTATTTATATTCGACTTACCTTAGCTTAAAAAGCAGTTATCGAATAATTAATAAAGTACTCTCTTATACTCTCGTCTTAAAGCTTTTACTATATCGACGTCTAAAACAATTATCCTCTTAAACCTAAAAGACTAGAATTCCTAGATATTTAGTATTAAATCTATCGCTACTAGTAATAGAATTAGTGTTTAGTATCTTTTAGATCTAATACTTATAATTTAACTAACGATACCTGTTTGTCTAGAAGAGCTAATAATATAGAGTATTAAACTAACTACTACTTATTAGTCTAATTTATTAGTAGATAAGAGAGTAGACCTACGCTTTAATATCTTACGATATAATAGTAAAATTAAAGAATATAATAAGAGAGATGCTCTAATTTAAGAAGTTTAGAAACATATAGAAGAGACAATCTATATTAAGTATATTATTCTAATTAAAAATCTTATATCTACTTACGAAATCTTAAGAGCTTTAAAAAAGAGGCTTATACTAACTAATTAAGCTAGAGAGAATAAAGTTATTCGAGACTATACTAAACTAAAGTAATAGAACAAGAGCTAGAAACCTAAAGATATACTATTCTAGTAGAAAGCTATATATACTAAAGCTAGAACTCTTAACTTTCTAGAAGTAAGTAGTAACAGAGCTTAAAGAGACTTTATTTAAGTAATCTAGATAATCGACGCTTTATATACTATAGTACTTAAAGTTAATATTAAGTAAAAAGAATTAGATAGCGTTAGAATACCTGATTTATACGACTTAATTAAGCGATTCCGTAACTATATTTATAAGTAAGAGTCTCTTAAGAGACTTTAATCTACCTATACTTTCTTTTCTACTATAGAACAGTAGTAGTCTTTTAAGAGTAAAACACTTATACTACTATATACTAGTCTATACGATTACTACTATAGAGAAGGAAAGTACTAGTTCTAAGACTACTCTTATATTAATAAAAAGTTAAGGATATAAGCCTAGACTAGAAAATATAATATCTTTATTAAATTTAACGAATTCCTAAATAAACTATTAAGGATAAGAACGAAAGAGTACTTAAAGAAAAGCTTTAAGTATAATTTAGATATATCTATTTCTATAGAAGCTACTAACTTAAGTAGAAAAGGCTATATAGACTTCGCTACTTTATACTATTCTAGCTTTAGTACCTTAGTAGATTAGAATAGAGACAACTTGCTATATAACTACTAGATTCTTAATAGAGGTTCTAATATCTACGTTTATAATAAATCTATACGTGATTCCTAGGTAAAGACTTAAGATATAGGTCTAAACGAAAAATTGTTAGCTAGAAAAGAGCGCTATAACATTAAGGCTTTTAGTACTACTAAAGTCTAGATTAACACTCTAATAGGAAAGTAATATATTAGACTTATAAATGTCGCCCTTACCTCTAGATTTATAACTAATCTAGTATTACTAGATATTCTTTATAAAAAAGAAGTATACTAGAATTTAAGGTCTCTAAGTTAAATAGAACGTTAGAATGAGAATATCTTTTACTACCTTGCTTTATATAATAACAAATAGATATTTACTACTAATTCTTAATATAAGCGACTAGAAGCTTTATAGTATCTATAAACGTTACTTCGCGAAACAGCTAAAGAGTTAGTTAAAAAGCTTAAAGTTCTAGCTACCTTACTATAAAGTAGTAGTATTAAAGAAGTAGCTGTACTTAAAGCAGCTATGCTTAAAGTAACTGTTCTAGAACTAATTAATTAGAACGTTATTATAGCTTAAGTAATACTCTAGAGAGAACCTAGTATAGAGGAAGTAAATTCGATACCTCTTACTATACTAATCTAGCTGCCTTTACTTTAAACTACTCTAGAAGTAGCTAGTCTAATAACTCTAAGTAATATTAGCCTACTAGTCTTACTAGTAACACTTTAAAGCTCTAGGCTCTCTAATCTATTAGATGATAATATCGACGATCAACTTCTACTTACTTCTAGTAACTCTAGTAACTATACTATTCGACGTAATAAGATCTATACTAGAGTGAATTTAGAGAATATTATCCTAGAAGGTAGATTATATACTATACGTATAGTACTAGCTTTTTAAAGAAGTCTATATAGCTCTTATCATTCCACCTTCTCTACTATACTAAAAACTATTACCTTAATATCTATTCTCTACTAACCACCTAATATACTATTTAGTAAAAACGTTCTAGTTTAGTAATTAAACTTAATAGTAATTTTCAAGATATAGAAACACTACCTTCGCTAATAATATCGATACTTAAAAAGTATACTCTATTTATATAATAACTACACCTTATAGATATTAGCTATTTAATACTTAGATCAGGTAAAAGCTTTTAATAAGACGCTATCTCCTAGAGAGGTGTGTTATACTAGGTCTACTTTCTTATTTTTAATCTACTTTCTTATTATATCTCTTATAGCTTATCTATCTAAAACTCCTTCTACTATCTAAATGCTTTATATCTATCTAAACCTTATACTCTTTATATAAATACCTTAGATAGCTACCTTTTATAATCTAATCAATTCTCTATAACCTTTAGTACTTAATACTCTCTTAATCTAATAACTTTATAATAGATATAATCTCTCTAACTATAGTTATTACTTATATAGATAGATATAGTAGAGATAAGATAGTTTAGCTAGAGAATCGAGAATAGACTATAGTAATTATTTATATTAATAGTAAAGAAAGAAGTATCTCTCTATTTTTAGTTATAAAGAGAAAATGTTACCTCTCTAATAATTAGATTATTAAAATAACTTATAATAGATAGATAAATAATAAGATAGGTCTAGAATAGCTTTAATACTTTAATAAATATACTTATAGTTATATAAAAGAACTATATTAGATACTTATCCTTAATAGATATAAGAGTTATAAATTAGCGAGATTCTAGAAGTATTATATAGCTAATAATATTATATTTCTTTATCTATCTCCTTACTTATCTTATCTTATCTAGCTACTTAATATTAGATATTTTAGTATACTTAAATATATATATAGACGATAAATTAAGACTTATATTAAGGCTTATATTAACTATATTACTAAGGTTAAGTTCTTTTTAGTATTTTATATAGCTTATAATTAGTTAATAACAATCTAAAATACTATATCTAGATTCTATAGAGCTAGCTTAGTTCCTTTTAATCTAAAAGTAGTTATTTTAAAGCTTACTATTAGATTATAGACTCTAACGCCTTCTAGACTCTTCTCTATAGACGCTAGCTCTTAGGTCTCTTAGACCTCTTATAATCTAACTAATACTCTTTTATAGACTATACTAGTTAAAGATTAAATTATATATTATTAAGAAAGCTTACTAACTCTAATATTTAAGATAGTTACTTCGCTAGTAAAGAGAATAGAGATATTAGCTTATAAGGTGACTTTAATATTAGCTAAACTCTAGACTCTTTATTAGATAAATAAAGCTCTTAGTAAATACTAAAGAGCTAAAAAGACTTAGATCTAGTAAGGAGAAGTACTACTAGTAGAGGATGTAAATGATATTTTAGCTTAAGAGAAGGTAGACGAGTAGATTCGACGCGATAAGTACTCTAGAAGAGTTTATATAAATAAGAGGTAACTAGATAGATAATACTATAGTACTTATAGAAAGAGTAGTTATAATTTATATACTTATTAGAAAGTTATTATTATAGAGGAGCTTCTAGATTTAGAATAGCCTAGTTAATTTAATTTTAGAGTAGTAGAGTAGAGAAAAGTATACTACTCGATAATATATACTACTTAATAATAAACTATATTAGAGCTTAGATAGTAAATATTCGAATATTCGACTAATTTAAATCTAGATATAATAAGTAAATAATCTAGTACTATATCTAATATAGAGCTTTAAACTTAGCTTTTTAATTTTAGCTTTTTTTATTAATAGAATAAAAAGTTAGAGCTACTTACTAAGTAGCTTTTTATATAGATTTTAGAGTACGTAGAGTTCTAATATATATAGAGTTCTAATAAACTATATTAAATAAATAGATTTAATCTAAATATTAATAAAAGAAGATCTTTTTAGAACTTAGAATAGTTCTATATAGACTATATATATAAATACTATAATTAAATTAATATCTAGTAAGTTATAAAGAATTAATAAAAGATAAACTTATTTACTTATATAATATAGTTTTACTACTTAGAGAGTAGGTTTTTAAAATTCTAGTAGAGTAGCTTAGATTCTTTACTCTAGGTTAGAATATATAATAGAAAGAAATTATATTCTACTTTATATCTTTAGAAATACTAGAATATTCTTAGTACTTTTATCTTATATTATTATATCTTTAGTAAAATATAAATCTACTATATAATATAAAAGAGTAATACTAATTCTATATCGAAATAGATAAGTATTACTTTTTAGTTATCTATATAAAACCGCTAAGTAGTAGTAGAGTCTAGCTAGTAATCTTAATCTAGATAGATAAGAATATAACACTACTTTAAGTACTACTTATAGTACTATAAATATAACGAAATTTATACTAAATTATAAGATTAGTCGAAATTCGATAGGTTTATAAGTTTTAGAGGCGATTTTCAAGCACCTTTTATTAAGGGTTATACCCGTGGAGTGAATCTTGGAATACTCTAGCGATGTATTTACATAACCTCGGTTAACAATATCCTATAGTACTTAGTAACTAAGCTTAGCAGAACCTTCTGGAATAGGTAGGCTAGGTATATAAGCTAGCAAGGACTCTACATTAGAAAAGACAATCGATCCTTCATGTACATAGATGCCTCTGTAGTTCAATTCACTAGCATTTACTACAAGCCCTGACACCTTTAATAATATCCATGTAGAGAAGTAAAGGCAACGAGAGGTTGTTCTCAATCACGTATGTTTTCCATGCTATACAGATTATTAACATACGAAGACATTTTTCACATACTATATTGCTTTGTTTTACTTAATCAAAGCCTTCCTAAGTTGGCACAGGCTAGGAAAAAGATTTCTTTACCTGTAGACTCACGT
Organism: Hymenoscyphus scutula; assembly: GCA_001399465.1. NCBI lineage: Eukaryota > Fungi > Ascomycota > Leotiomycetes > Helotiales > Helotiaceae > Hymenoscyphus > Hymenoscyphus scutula. The sequence continues at coordinate 33,924 of LKTO01000258.1, read as the reverse complement.
GCTTTGCCTGATCGAATCTCCTTCGGTTACGTAAACTACTACAAAAATCTTTGCAGCTTGAAATGTTAGAAGCAAGACAAAGATAAGACTCACGTCCAAACCATCCAATACATACCAACAAACCAACCCACAATCTACGAAAAAGGCGTCGTTTTTGCGTACCAAACTTCTACAACTATTCTGGATCTTCTACTGCCTTTTGATGCTCCTCGTTATCTTGCCGTTTACCTTGATGGCCATCATCTACGAATTCCTCGAAGCTTCCCTTCCTAAGGTGAAGCACGCTATCACCATCTTCTTCCCCCTCTCAATATTCCTCCTCAAAGGTTATCTCATGCTCGCAGTGGGCTATCATACAGTCTTTGGTCCTTCTCATCTCTCCCACCTTTCTGGTCTCTTCCCTAGTCAATTAATTTACCGTCGGGATGATCCTCCTGCTGTCCCTCCTCGTTCAAACAGTACGCCAGGAGATTCAGAGGTGACGTTGTGCTCGTGAACTCCGTACTGTAAGTCTGCCTATCTTGATTCCAGGCTTCTTTCTTACAATCTGAGTAGCGGATGCCCGCCAATGTTGGAAGGAAGAGAAGACCAAATTAGGGCTGAGAGGAGAAGCTGAGCGGGTAACTCTAATCCTTTCCAGTTGTTTAATTTTTGTTTCACGATTTGCTAAAATCTTAATAGCAATGGTGCGCCAGCCAGTCTTGTTTCTTGGGATTCCGTTGGACCTCTTGCAGTTTCTTTGGCGATTTTGCGTTTTTTGTCTTTCTTTGCTTGGGGTAGGGTGACTGCCGCCGGAATACTGGTTCAGTCAAAGGAGATTCAAGCTGAATAAACTGATTTGAACGCTTGATAACTGTTGTTGAAGCACCTATGCAAAAATGTGATTTGAAGTGTGAATGTGAATGTTTTGAAACTGAGTTTGCACCTTGCAGACCAGGAAGCTCCCTTCTCAAGCTTTCCGAAGCCTTCTCCCCTATGAAAATCACCCTCCCAACATAGGTTAATGTGGACTACAAAGAGGTTGGGGTAAAAAGGAAAATCCATATCTGGAACGCAGCGAATATCCAATCTATCCCGTCAACAAAAATTCTTCATGAAGCAATCGTCCTACATATCGGCACCACTGTATCTTGATTCCAGAAGCAGAACTCAGCTTATACATCGCCATGACTTGCAAGGACCTCCAGACTTCGTACTGTAAAGGGTCAACCGTTTCTACCCCACTAAAAAATTGTAATCCCTCTCCTTTTAAAACGAACAAAAATAATGATCAACACTAAGCAATCAGCTCTGAAGCAGTCTACTTAAACTGGGGCGACAGAGGAAGTAAACCATGTTTTTTTCCTATTCAGGGCATTGAGCTCACTAAAATCTACTTCCTCCGGTGTATTCTATCCAATTCCATCCTGGCCAACTCTGGTGGAAATTGAGGCCTTCAAAACCTATCCAGCTAACATCTTTCCCGAGAAAGCGATACTTAAACGTTGCTTCCCTTGGCCTGTAGCACTTGACAGTTTTTTTTTTGATCTTGGGACATCACTACCTTTTCTGAGAGTCGATTTTTGGTCCTTGGAATGAAGGGCTCTGGAGGACTTACCTTACGACAACAGTAGCAAAAGCAAGGAGAGCAGGATTTACAAGTTTCGTCTTGATGCTCACTGAAGGGATGGATGTTCTTTTAGAATATAATTTGTGGAGCGTGATGACTTGTGGAGTGGTGTCTAGTTTTTGTAAATGGGGGTAGACGTGAAAAGTTGTGTTTACTTGTTTTTTGTCCTGATTGCTTGCTGCATTTCATTTGGGCTCTGCGACAAACAAAGCTAGGCTTTTTGGCGTGCTTGGATATTGGACCTACCTCGTAACCCCTGTGATTTGTTTTGCTTCCACAATCAAAAGTTTTTAAGATGAAAGAACATATAAGTTAATTACGATTGACTAAGCAGGTTTGAAGAATAACTGTTGTGTACTTCGTTTTGTGGGTCAATAATACTTATACTTGGGAATTTTGGTTGCTACTGTTGAAATGGGATTTTGAATGATTTAACATGTATCTCAACACGTGCTATGCGTCTGTTAATTCGAAGAGTGTCCTCCCATGAAAAGCTTGCCATTGAATGTTTTTTATATTATTATTATTTCTTTTTTTGGATTGGAAAAGAAACCTAATAGGGAAGGTTGATAGACAACTGCCGTTGGAGACCACGTTTACCTTGAAGTTTGAAACTGTGACGTGGTCCTTAAGAATCACATGTTTAAAAAGTAGAGCTTATGTAAGGGTCTACAAGTAAGCTATACGAAAAAAACATTGGCTAGTTCTACGGGATCTGTAATGTTAGTAAGGGTAATCTGACGCTTTGACGTACGTGAAGTCCCCGTCCCCTCCCGCTACCAAAGCACTCTTTCCAATGTTAACAACTATCAACAAGTCTCCTCTGATTGTTCTATTTTTTTGTGAGTTGAAATGCACTCGAAAGTTCTGGGAGAGTTTGCTTTAGTGTTTCAAAGACCCAACGTCTACTTCCAACTTCTGATCTTTGATCCCACCCTCTCAATTACATGATTTCAGTACATTTTCCTTAGCAACAGAATTATATTGAACTGAGTATTTGATTGCTTCCCCCCGAGCTCTCTTGGCCACTCGATTTGACCAAGACACCCGCGAGGAGGAATAAAATCAAAGCTACTTTCAAGATTCTACTGCTGAAGATTCTGCTGGGTTATCGCAAACTACCTTCCTCTCCGGGCAGGAAGAAATTCAAGGTTTACCTTGTAAATAGTGTACATGATACTTGCTGGGCTACTTGGAAAAAGTCCAGCAATTGGTAGGTGACCTACAAATAGAGTACACGGAAACATAAGCTGCTGATTAGGGTACTTAGTAAACCACCAATAGTTTGGATTCCCAAAAATACTCAAGTACTCTTCTCATAGTCTATCAAGTTCTTCTCTTATTAAATCAACTTCATATGAACTCTCAAAGAATACCTAGAAATCAAGTCTTCCCCGGAGATTTCCCATCTCCAAATCCGCGAACCCCCACTCTCAATGCAAACCCCTCTTTTTCCTTCCAATCAAAACACCACATCTCCACTCTCAATTTTTATCTACCAATCAAATCTCCCACCCCAGTACTCCCCCTGAGTGAAAATCTGACAAGTATATTGACAGATAACGAAAAATTCCTCAACAAACAAGAGAATCAAATGGCCGGGTGGTGTAGTTGGTTATCACATCTCGTTAACATTGTTAACAATATTCCGAGAAGGTCCTGAGATCGAGCCTCAGCTTGGTCACATCTCTTCTTTTTGCCTTTTTACCACCGGCTACAGTAGAGGTGTCAGTAGCAGAAGTATTATAATAGATATATCTCTACTACTAGAGAGGTAGGTCTTCTAGAAGAAGGGGGATATAGTTAAAAGGAATTAATATATCTCGAAGAATTTTTTTTTCCTCGAGTAAGTTATATTATTCTAGATATTATATATTTCTATTATACTAGATCTACTATTTTATTTTAATCTCTCTATATAGAGAAACTATAAAAATTACTAGTATATATTACTTATCTTAATACTTATCTTATATTACTTGGTCTATTCTTATTGTATATCACTCTTTCTATATTACCTGTTCTAGGCGCTATTATAGCGTAGTATCCTTATTTACTAGTATTTACTTTTTATATATCCCCTCAAGTGCTATCAGGATCAATTGGACAGTACGCATAATTTAATAAAGCTGCAATAGGCGAAATAGACACTCAAAGTTAGGGAAAAGGTTATAGAGTAACTGATTAAGTGTAAATGATGGTCGATATTAAATCTGATTAAGTTTTTATAAAGATTTGTAAAACAAAACCTATGTAGAAAAGACCGCACGGTCACATTGATCCTGATAGCACTTGAGGGGGTAGACCTAGCTAGACTACCTATATATATTAATTAATTCTCTATAATATTTAGTATACTCTACTCTTTCAACCTAATAATTTCATTAACATCTTCTAACAAATAGAAATTGCTAATACTACAGTCTACAGGTTATACGAGCTCGTACAGCTCGTCTGACTCCGGCCTGCCAAGCTTCTCGTTTCTGATGCGCACAGTGGAGGGAAGGCCAAAGCATAAGCAACCACCTCTGCATCCAAATGCTGACACTTTCAACACTCAAACATCGCATATCTCAACATCAAATCTAGATCCTCCAGCAGCTATCAGCGAAACCATTTGAACTCCCAGAAAATGCCTATCAAAGACCCTTTTTCAAAGGCATCCACTCCGCATCGAGTGACTTTCCTTGATCTTTCTCGAGAGCTTCGCGACTACTGCTACGAGCTTGCTCTCACCGCTTCACTCCCCATCAAGCTGGAACCCACTGGGAGAGGACAAACTACGGCTTCTGACGTACAAAACATAGCATCAAATCTGCTTCAATGTAATACCGTCATCGCAAGCGAAGCAGCATCAATATTATACAGCCAGAACATATTCGTCTTTGCGGGTGATTGGACATGGGTAACATTGGTCACTTGGTTGGAAAATATCGGCTCAAGGAATTGTGCTTTCCTATCCTCGATAGAGTTATTGTTCCCGCATCGACGTTCACTCGCGTGGCAAAAGGCAAATGGAGATCGCATCAGTCCCATCAAGCAAAATTCACAAATTATGGAGCCCGCCTTCCCACGTAATCGGCATCTATTCCACTTGCCCGACTCAAAGTCCGAGGGTATTGTTGAGATTATACACCCGGCTATTGAAACCTTTTTCAAACTGGTTGGCAACGAGAGGCGGTCGAAACTCTCTCTCGTCATCTCATTACGCGCGGAAATTGTTCCTGGACTTGTGGTGGAACGTGAATGGGAGGAAGTTCTCATGTTGTGGTTCACAATGGACTTGCCATACACAATCGAGAAACTACGCAGTATATACGCGGCCGATTCTGTTCAAGTTATGTGGAAATGCCAAATGGTGAAAGATCTTTTTCTTGAGAAGCGGGAGAAGATTCAAACGCTCTGGAAAATCCTGCACGAGGAGGAATATGATTACATTCGAGAGATTCTAGGTGAAGATGCAACGGTTCACTACATGAAATTCACACTAAGCATCAGAGAAATTCCAAAGCTATTGTTAGCTGCAGAGCCTTGCCATGAGGGAACTATTTCCGACTTGTACTATTTGTAATCCAGAAAAATCTCGAGTAGGACTAGTTAAATAAATTTCAGTTTCTCCTCAATTTTCTGAGTTCCTCTTGAAGAGGGTTATCTTTAGCTTAACCTCTACGAGTACTTAATATGCTATCTTTCTTTGTTTAAAGCTTTTCCCAGTATGTTCACTCCCAATAAGCTTATCCCAGCTGATTTGTTACCTTTATCAGTAGTAATTAAACACCCATTATATCAATCTGTGGCACTAGAATTGACACCAAAATCAGTGATTCATTCTATAGTTAGAAGTTTTTACGTGCGCATTATATACAGAGGAAGTCCAAGTGATCATATAATGATGAGACCACAATCGTATGATGACAAGCAAGTCGGGTGACATGTTACATCCAGCACAACTAAATGTTAAATCAGTTAGAAGTCACAATGAACAGGAAGGACAATTTCATAAGATAGAACAGATCTTAATTGATACGAGTGAAAGATGATACAGTAGATACTGAATATTGTAACAACCCACCACAGAAAAGAAAAAACAAGAAACAAAGCTCAAAACTAGTAGTACAAGCACCCAGCTCACTCATCTCGCTTTCTCAGCCGCAAGACAACTAAGTCCATAATCACAAACCACACGAATACTGACAATTCCAACCCTCTACTAACAATTAAGCAACCCAGCCAATTTCTCTTTTGGCAGCAGCTGCAGCAGCAGCCTCAGCCGCCTTCTCTTCACCACAAGAGTCATCATTCTTGCCATTGGCGAAGCAACCTACAACACAAAGCTGCTTGAACTCAATGTCGCCATGGTCGCCACAGAGCCAAAGCGAGTTCTTTTCGTTGTAATCGGTTTTAGCAATTAGCATTGCACCTAAGTTGGTATTGATTTTGGTAATGTAATTGCCTGTTTATGGTTGAGAGTTAGTTATTGCCACTGGTTTGGGGTGAAAGTCTTCATTGTAAACTGCGAGGTTTCGGAGAATAATCACATACCCCTTTGCATCAAGGAGGCACCACAGTAGATTCCACCGTTATGGCAGCTCTTGGCAGAGACCAACCCTGAAAGGGCTGAAGTGAGGACGATGGTGATCATAGATAGTTGAACCATTTTGATGATGTATGATTTGAGTCTTGTCGATAGGGTGGAAAGGATGATAGAAGTAGTACTCGTTTAAGCTTGGATGAAGATGGATGTATGAAAGAAGTAGTAGTTGTTGACAGTGATGATAGTGATGATGAGTAGAATGGAAATATCTCTGGAGTAAGAGAATTGCTGTCAATTATATACGTTTTGCTATCCCAGTTGACGAATCCAATTTTGTCAGCTCAAGTTCGAACTCTCCGCCACTAGTCAAAAGCCTAAGGGAAGACTGCCTTGTCTCCTGGTCGTTGTAGGGAATAATACTGCTTCGCCACTGATGGGTCAATAACACAAAGTATAGCTGATGTGATATCGAGATTTCAAAGAATGTCCATGACCATCGTTTGAGATTATTGTGATCCTACACGAAGTCTCCTGTCCTGTATTGCTTAGATATGAGCAAACGTCGGCTTACAAAGCTACCAAAACCTCTGAAATAGAACATATCATCTCACCCGTGAGCTTATTTAATATCAGAAGGATTCACAGCTGCGGACGAAGACGTCAACTTATGGTAATTTTGGGGGCTCAAGGTCTGCAGACCTAGACAATATCTTCCTCCTTTTGAAACTACACGATGACGGAAATTTCGGAAGCAGATGGAAGTGACATTACTTGTCATATTTTACGACGTAGATGTCTGCTGATTTAGACAATATCTTGCTCCGTACATGATGACGGAATTTTCGTTAGTTGTCATATTTTACGAAGTAGATGGAACTTTCTTGTTTTCTACCTCATAGAAAAGATTTATAAAATTAGATACAATTGTTGCTTTGTACAGCGCGGAGTCAATTGTTGGCCTCAGAAATCACACCAAGAGATTATCCAATTGGTTATACCAAAACCTCAGGTAGATCCTTTTGCACCAAGTAAACAAGGAAGCAACGGTTGTCAAGTTCTGGAACCAGCCAAAAAAGCCTTCTCCGGACCCCCCTTTCCGACAGAGAGATAGGTTAAGAGAGAAATGGACCAGGTGACCAGAACACACCAGTACGGGACACCGGATTTACTGCACTACTGAGACAGCCCCCTCCAAATATTTGAATGTGCCCCAATCTTCGGATCCTTCTGTAAGACTTTAACCAGGAGAGATCTGTGGCTATGTGTGCTTGGAAATCAGGGTTGACTGTATCTTCTACATTTCAAGAAATCTTATACTTCTTAGAGAGCTTAAATACTTCGAAGATATCTACCAGAAAAAATTCAAATCTCTCCATCTTCAATAAAAGACTTGCCATTAATCCACATCTTCAAAATAACATTTCTATCTCTATAAACACATCCTCCATCTTCAACTATCCATTCTCAAAAGCCAAGCTTCATGTTTTCACAAGCTCAACGCCCTCTTTGGGCCCACATATCACTGCTTGCAGTACTCCTCTGTCTTTTTTCTTTCTCTTCTCTTGGATTCAGCAAGGCAGTTCCACACTACGATTTTTCAACTGCTGAACGCCAACTTGATGCTTCTGATATCCCTTCAAAGCGAAATAACAGACTCCCTCTCCCTCACCAACTCCAAAACACGGACACGAAGCTTATAGGAATTTGGCAATCAGGAGGGTTGATCCCAGAGGACGACTCTGCGAATGGGGGTATCGGTTGGACGAGACAAGATATCGACGGGTGGGTCGAGGAAGCGTACCATGGGGTAGTGGCTGTTCTTCCTGATGAAGACAAGAAAAGACAGTTGTTAATTGCAGCCTTGTGGATTCCAGAAGTTGGATATACTATGTCCTCTTCAATTGGAGGTGGGAACTTCTACAGCGCAAAATTATACGTCGACACAAATGGCCTGACCATGGCTCCTGCATGGTGGAATAAGGTTGTTCAACGAGTTAGAATAGAGGGCGGAACTCCAACTTATCATTCCGAGGACGGGGCTTGCTTTCTGTACGAAAGGAGCATGGGAAACAAACTTGCCAGCACGGACAAATACCCAGGTAGCATGACCGAAAAGCCATACATGTCTGTGTATGGAATTAGACAACTTGGGAAAGCTCCAGGTTTTGTGGCAACTTGTGGAAAGAATAAACCCGGTAGTTCTCAGTTGCGCCCTGACTGTTCTGTCATCATGGAGCAACTTGGTATCGAAGTCAGAGCTTGAAGGATAAAAGAATCATTGGCGTGGCTAAGATGCTGGCTTGATAAGTGGATATGGATGAAGAATTTTCCTTTTTTTGCGAATTTGTTATTGATTCTTTTTTGTTTTTCTTCAAGGTTCTAGTAAAGTTATAGTTTTATTTGTTTTTCGAAATATATGTTTAGTCGTTTAAATTCTTATTTTTTGACTCCAAGAGACTTGCTGTAATTGACTACTCTACTTATGTATTAGTTTACTCTTATATAGTAGGGGTTCGTAAATACTCGTGCGACCCTTGTTTTACACTAAAAGTTACCTTAAGAAAAGCAGCTTATCTTAACATTTTAGTAGTAAAAAGTACTTAAAAATTAAAGGCTAGATTCTTTTAAGTATTTAAATAGTACTTATCTAAGAGTAATATACTAAATAAGTACTAAGAGTTAAGTTGTAATAGAGTAAAAGTAGAAAGAGTTAGGAAAACACTAAGTTATCTCTTCTAGTGTTGAAATATACATCTTAAGTTTTACGTAATTAATGTTATACTTTTAAGGCTTAATTCATAGGAAAGTAGATATATCTAAGTTAAACAACGTTATTCTATTATATATAAAAACACGATTATATTCGAGAAAACAAGTATGTCTAGAAACAGACACTTTAGTATATAAAAATAGATAGTAATATATATATATATATAAGGAGATATATTAAAATAATTAGAGAAATCATTAAAGGTTTCTTATCTTAAAAACCTCTCTCTAAATTAACCTCTCTTATCTAGTAAATATAAGTACTTCTTTAAACTCTTATTCTAGTACCTCTACTTTTAGTACTCTACTACTCTCTATCTCTTTTAGTTCTATACTAATTCTATCGTCTCCTTCTAGAAATGTTACTACTTTAAATAATATAATTTCTATAAAATTAGTATAGTTACTATTAACAGCTATTAACCGATCTGTACACCGACCTATAAAAACGCGTCGTGCTCCTCTAACCTCTTAATATCCTACACTATAAAATACTACTACAACGTACTCTAAAATGTCCTACTAATAAGGATCGTCTACCTATATAATACCTCTCACCTAATATATATAGACGGATTGTTATAAAGAAGTAGGAGAGTAAGTATACCGCCGAGATTACAAGGGAGCTAAATCTTAATATTTCTACTATTAAATATACTATACGAATCGACTACCTATACTATAATAGAGAGTCCCTACCTACTAAGCTAAGAAACTTAAGCTATACTCCTACTAACGAATAAACTCTACTATACTATATACGTCTACACCTAAAAGAAACCTACGTATAAGTTATTCTCGGTACTAGAGTTACTTACTAGAAGTCTACGATTAAGAAGATTCTTAAGAAGTACGACATCACTAACTAGAAAGCTAAGCGCTAACTGTTTCTTATATAGAAGCACGCTAAGTAGAGGCTTCGATAGTGTCTACATAATTAATATAGGAATAAGGAGGAGTAGGGAATGTTTATATAGAGTAACGAGTATTTAGTAGAGCGAGGGCGAGGTAAAACACAGGAATAGTATTTCTATACTATAGCTTAGAAATATAACCTAGAGATAGTATAGATATATAAGACTAGTAAGACTATAAGCGTTATAGTTTAGAGGTGTTTCTAGGACCTTAGGAGAAGTGATTACTATGTTCTTAATAGAGATTTTAAGTCTAAGAAGTATAGGTATAGTATAAATTCCTATCTAGAGGTCTTAAATAACTAGCTCCTTCTATAGTATAAAGAATATAAAGATGCTAGATATATGTTTATATAGAATAATACCTCTATTTATACTACCTATAAAGTATAGAATTAGTTTATAGAACATAGAATAGACTATACTAACTAGCTACTCTACTCTCTAGATCTTAATCTAATCGAGTATATTTAGTAGATCCTTAAGAAACTTGTCTTTAAGTACTACTCTAGCCTCTTATAAAGTTCTAGTAAAGTAGAGGAGGACATTAAAGTAATAGAGGAAGCTATTAAGTATTATTAGACTCTTATTCTAAAGAAAACCTTTAATATACTATACTAAAGTATATCTAGTAGATTAGCTACTTATATTAAGGTAAAGAGGTAGTATACTAAATACTAGTCCTTATCCTCTCTCTTATACTATATATACTTAGTATATTATAAACCTATAACTATTATAATTAATTATAGCTTATTTTTAAGTAATTTAGTATAGAGTTACTACTATATTATATAAATATTATTTTAAGAAAATAATAGAGTATAGAGTAAAAAAAAGCATCGGTTAATAGCTGTTAACTAGTACTATAGCTTTTAATACTATTTCTCTTTATTTCTATACTTATATTATCTACTAGTATTCTCTATAACGTGGTTTATCACCGAGCGAGCTATATCACCGAGCGAGCCACTTTCCTCTATTAAACCTCTTCAACATACAATTACTCAACCACAACACATTCAATTAACTAAACTACTCAGAATCTGACGAGTTATTTAGTTCTACAGACTCTTGACAAGTTCGCACATTATGACCAGTCTTTCCACAAGTGCTACATCGTCGCCCAGAGGGCTGCCCCTCCTTTTGCCCACTCCCTTCAACGCGCTTATCGCGTCGAGCCTGCTCCTCTGCCTCCTTTTGAGCTAATACATCCTACGCATCCTCTACAATAAGTGCACCCCCTTGACGGATCTGAGTCTTTTTAGCCCTCCGACGTTTACTAAGGGCTTCATTTGCCTGGCGAAGGGTCCGGACTTCAGCTGATAGTAAAGTCACCTCATGAGCTAATATCTCTGTGCCTTTAGCTAATGCAGCTACTGTCTCAAAAATCGGTGTTGGCGAGCTTCCTTGATAGAGTGCAATGCGATTTTTAACTAGTGTAGTCTGTAAGAGAGCTTCGGTTGGGTTGTGAGGAGTCTAAGAGACCTATAGGTTAGCATTTATAGAGGGGTCTACAGGAGGTGTTAGAGTCTATAACCTGATATCAAGCTTAGAAATGACTACCTATAGATTAAAAGGGACTAAACTAGCTCTGTAAAACCTAGCTTTAGCATTTTAAGTTGTTATTAACTAATTATAAGCTATGTAGAAGGCTAAAAAGAACTCGATCTTTATAATATAGTTGATATAAGCCTTAATAAAGAGCTTAATTTAACGTCTATATATACGCTTAAGAATACTAAAGCATCCTATATTAAGTAGCTAGGTAAGATGAGACGAGTAAGAAGGTAGATAGAGAGTTATCATATTATAAGCTATATAGTACTCTTAAAATATAGCTGATTTATAACTCTTATATCTATTAAGGACAAGTATTTAATATAGACCCTTTGCCTAAGTAGTAGTATACTTATTAAAGTGTTATATCTACTCTAGGCCTATCTTATTATTTATCTATCTATTACTTATAGGTTTAATAACCTAGTTATCTAGAAGGCCTCCTTTAGTATACTAGCTAGAGAGGTAATATTTCCCTTAGACTACTAAAAATAGAGAGATTTTCCCTTCTTCGCTATTAATATAAACAATCGCTATAGTCTATTCTCGATTACCTAGCTAAACTGCCTTGTCTCTACTACGTCGATCGGCGCGTATAATAACTATAGCTAGGCTAATAACGTCTATTATAAAGCCTGTCTTATTAAAGTTATAGAAATCGTAGTTCTAGATCCTATATTTTACTCTTATATTCTCTATAAGTTAAAACTATATACTAATTTACTTAGGATCTTTATATAAGGCTCTTTAAAAGTTATAAACGTAATTAAAACACGTCTTTAATTATAGTTAACATTATATAAATTAATATGTCTAGAGCTTTCTAACGCGTCTCCCTTCTCGCGATTTAAGTATATAATTCGCTATATCTTTAACACTAGTAAGCTAGAGCGTAAATCCTCGTGTATCTAAGTCTAGTATATATCGAATAATTACTTCCTCTTCTATCTTAATTAGCTTATAACAATTAGCGGTGGTTTCGTCGTAAGAGGTTTAGCTAGCTATTTAATAAGTAAGAGTTGTTCTAGATATATTATAGAGGTTAGTAGCTTTTCGAATACTTATTTTTTAGGATGATTAGACTACTTCTATAGCTAGGATAATCCGGGCTTCGCTAGTATAAATCTATATAATTTATTATAGAGAAATCATATATCTTAGATAGTAGGTATAGAAGTAGAGAAAATTAGCTCGCTTAGTAATATAGCTCGCTCGGTAATAAACTATATTATATATATATATATATAAAGTACTAGATACTTATAGACTTAGTAGATCTAAAAAATACTTAATTATATAAAACTTAAGATATATATTTTAATACTAGACGAGATACTAAGATTAAGCGAATTATAGTACTTTTCTAATTACTTTCTTTTTTATTCTAGATTAAATTAGAGTATTAAAGTTTTTAAAAATAGCTAGAACTATAGAGTATAGAGATTATAAATCTCTAGAGGTTTATATAAAAATATATAAAAAGGTTTTATTATTCTTTTAAAGTTATATTTTTAGAAAGATAACTTTTAGTATAAAAAGTAAGTTATATAGATATTTATAAACTTCTAATATATATATAAATAGATAATAAGATATATTAATAGAATACTAATATAGTAATATTAGTTAATATAGTTTATTAGCGAGTCGATTATATTACTAAGTCGATTACTAAAAATATATATAAAAAACGTCTATATAACTCTAGTAAAAATCTATAATTCTTAATAAAAATTAATAAAATTAAAAACTTTACTTTATTATATTATATATAAGTAATAGTAGAAATCTTAGATACTATAATAGATGTACTTCTAGATAGCCGAGAATAAATAACACTCTATTCTTAGAATAATAGATAAGGAAGAAAGTTAGATATAGAAGATAATACTATATTTATCTAGAACCTAAAACACCTACGCTACTACGTAATAACACGTGATATAGCTAATATATAGCCTAGCTAGTAGATCCGTTATATATACTAACTAATTATAACTACTAAGTTATTAAAGAAATAATTTTTTTTAATAAATATAGAGGTAATTTTAAGCGAATCGTTAGTTATAACTAGTAAGTATTCTAAAATTTTAAAATTACTTATTTATATAGTAATAAAGTAAAATTTTTAATTTTATTAATTTTAATTAAGAATTTTAGATTTTTACTAGAGTTATATAGACGTTTTTTATATATATTTTTAGTAATCGACTTAGTAATATAATCGACTCGCTAATAAACTATATTATTAGATAGTATAGTAAGAGTTTATAAATTATAATTCTAAAGATTCTATTATTTAAAATTCTACTTAAAAGTCTTCTCTCTTTAAATTATTTCTCTTTAGAAATAAGCTTTCTTTCTTTTATAACGTAGTTTACTACCGAGTAGATTATATTACTAAGTAGATTACTTTTCTCTACTCTACTACCTTTAAGATAGAATTAACAACTATAACGTATAGTATTAATTAATCTAAATCAGAATCTAATAAACTAGAAGTATTTATAGCTACTTAACAAGTATATATATTATAACTAGACTTTCTATAAGTGCTATATTATCTTCTAGACAGCTGCCTCTTCTTTTAAAAACCTCTCTTAGAGCGCTTATCGCGTTAAACCTACTTCTCTACATTCTTCTAAGCTAGTAAGTCCTATATATCCTCTATAGTAAGTACACCCCCTTGACGGACCTAAGTCTTTTTTACTCTCTAGCGTTTACTAAGTACTTTATTTACCTTACGAAGAGTATAGACTTTAGTAGATAATAAAGTTATCTTATAAGCTAATAGCTCTATACCCTTAGCTAGTATAGTAACTATCTAGAAAATAGGTGTTAGTAAGCTTTCTTAATAACATATAATATAGTTTTTAACTAAAGTTGTCTATAAAAGAGTATCGGTTAGGTTTCGGGGGGTCTACGAGACCTAGAGGTTATCTATAAAAGAGTATCGGTTAGGTTTTAAGAGGTCTGCGAGACCTAGAGGTTGTTATCTATAGAGAGGTCTACAAGAGAGGTTAGAGTCTATAGCCTTATATTAAGCTTTAAAAGAACTATATCTAGATTAAAAGGTACTAAACTAGCTATTCTAGACCTGTCTTATTATTTATCTATCTATTACTTATAGGTTTAATAACCTAGTTATATAGGAGGCCGCTCTTAGTATACTAATTTAAGAGGTGATTCTTTCCTTAGACTACTAGAAATAGAGAGACACTCTAACCCTTACTATTAATACAAATAATCGCTGTTACCTATTCTCGATTACCTAGCTAAACTACCTTGCCTCTACTACGTCGATCCGCGTATATTACAACTATTAATAAGGAGATTACCTCTATTATAAAGCCGGTCTCGTTAAAGTTATAGAAATCGAAGTCGACGATACTATATTTAGCCTATATATTCTCAACTAGTTAAAACCACGCGCTAATTAGCTCTAGATCTTTATATAAGGCTCTCTAAAAGTTATAGACGCGATTAAAACGCGTCTTTAACTCTAGTTGTTATTTAATAAATCGATATGCCTAGTTCTTTCTAACGCGTCGTGCCCCTCGAGATTTAAGTAGGAGATTCGCTATATCTTCTATACTAGCTAGACAGGGTATAAAGCCTTATAAATCTAGATCAAGTATATATCGAAGAATCGACTCCTCCTCTAGGTCTGTTAACTTATAACAATTAGCTTTAGAATCGAGACAGTAGGTTCGGCCAGCTATTCTATTAGAGAGGCTTATATATAGTACTTTGTAGATCTTTGCTATAGAGCGTTTACTAAGCTTTTTAGATGTCCGAATAGCCTCGATTACTAGAATGATTCTCGCTTCTTAGGTTTAAATTTCTATAGTAAATAGTTAAGAAAACATATATTAAAGTTTTAAGGTAGTATAGTAGAGAAAAGTAATCTACTTAGTAATATGATCTACTTAGTAGTAAACTATATTAATCTAGTCTTTTAAATTTTTAATTATAGTAGAGTTAAGAAAATACTAAGAATTAATTTTATAAGTATTAAGATTTAAAGTATTCCTTACTAAGACTAGAAGTAGCTCTCTATATAAGAGCTTTCTAAGACCTTTTAGTTTATAGAGTACTAATATATATAGAATACTATTAAACTATATTAGTTAATACTATAATTAGTAGTAATCTAGATACTAATTATCTTACTAGATTAAACCTTCTATTTAATAAGTATACTCTCTATATTCTACTAGCTAGCTAAATTACTAATATCTACTATTCTAGAATTTATCTTTATACTCTAGATTACTCTCTAAAATTAAGACTCTCTTCTTAGACGATTTATACTAAAATAGTCTACGATATATCTATTAATAGCCTTCTAAATATATAATTAAATATATCTATAATCCTTCTTTTAAAACTGTTAACCCAACTATTTACTTACCCACCCCCCTTCCTTCGTTCATACGAGTAACCTAAAAATTACACTACAAAAAGGTGTAAGCAACCCCCCAAGTCCATCCCCCACCCCCAATCTCCCGTCCTTTCAGAGTCGAACTTGCTAACGCCGCCCACCCGCACGAGTCCACTCATATCAAAGTCATGCAAGGAAAGACCTTAACACCCTTCTTGTAGCCAAAGGATTGAAACAAGGGGTTCAATTACAATACCTTACCTATACAACTGTCACCTGAACAAGTCATCCAAGTTCCCGGTTGAAGAGGGTTATATTTTCTAATCTTTTTCAACACCCAATCCCATCAAGTATTCTATCGAGGATCACACACCACCCAATCCCCAAAAGAGCACACGCTCAATTTCCCATATCTCACAATTCTTTTCTTAAAAAGAGTCATCGCTCATCAAAAAACGCCTTTCCTTGCCCATATTCCTCATTAGATGTCCGGTTGATGGATCATCCCCGCCCCGCCCGATGCTGTTGAAAACCACAAAACCCGCTAAACCATGACAATTTTTTAAAAAAACAGCTTTTGTCTTTATCCCTGACCAGAAACGCCGATGTTGAGATCGTTCACTGTTAGGTTCTAAAGACCTCATGTCGTCAACTCCCCAAATGAAAAGGAAAAAAAGGTATTAAAAATGATGCCTCTATTTGGCATACTTCGCACGGTAGAACTTGGCAGCGTTGACCATGTTGGTCAAGGCAGCCTTGGTTTCAGCCCATTGACGAGTCTTGAGACCACAGTCAGGATCGATCCAAAGTTGATCCGGCTTGAGGAATTGCAACATCTCTTCGATTCTGTCCTTGATCTCTTGTTCGCTTGGAACACGAGGAGAGTGGATGTCATAGACACCTGGACCGATGTGGCGTGGGTAAGCCTCATCGACAAAGACCTTGAGGAGCTTGGCATCAGACTTGCTGTTCTCGATGGAGAGAACATCAGCGTCAAGTGCAGCGATGGCATGGAAGAAGTCCTGGAACTCGGAGTAACAGAAATGGGAGTGGATTTGGGTCGAGTCTTGAACACCGGAAACGGAGAGACGGAAAGACTTGACAGCCCAGTCGAGGTATGCCTCACGCTCCTTGCCAGCACGGAGTGGGAGACCCTCACGAAGAGCTGGCTCATCGACTTGGATGACAAAGACACCAGCAGCCTCGAGATCAACAACCTCGTCACGGAGAGCGAGAGCAAGTTGCTCAGCTTGGACGGATTGGTGAACATCGTCACGAGGGAAAGACCATCGGAGACAGGTGATTGGACCAGTCAACATACCCTTCATTGGCTTCTTGGAGATGGAAACGGCGTATTTGGACTCCTTGACGGTCATTGGTGCTGGACGGGAGATGTCACCAACAACGATTGGAGGACGAACGCATCGAGAACCATAAGATTGGACCCAGGCGTGGGTGGTGAAGGCATAACCATCAAGACGCTCACCAAAGTATTGCACCATGTCGTTACGCTCTGGCTCACCGTGGACGTAGACATCGAGATCAAGCTCCTCTTGGATCTTGACAACATCTCTGATCTCGCTCTCGATAAACTTCTCGTACTCCTCGGCGGTAATTTCACCCTTGGTGAACTTGTTACGTTGGACACGGATCTCCTTGGTTTGTGGGAAAGAACCAATGGTGGTGGTTGGGAAAAGGGGAAGACCCAATGATTTTTGTTGAGCAGCGATACGGACATCGAACACGCTCTTTCGGTTGTAGAAATCTGGGGTGATCTTGGATTGACGGTCCTTGACCTTAGGGTCGTTGGTACGCTTGGAGGTGGCACGAGCTTGGATGGACTTGGCATTGGCCTCTAGCTCAGCCTTGACAGCAGCTGGGCCCTCGGTGACAGCCTTGGCGATGATGGCAACCTCAGATGCCTTCTCAACAGCGAAAGAGAACCAATCGGCAATCTCAGGGTCAAGCTTCTTCTCGCTGGCGAGGGTGTGTGGGGTGTGGAGAAGGGAGCTGGAGGTGGCAACAATGACACGGTCTTTTCCAAGTTTTTGAATAGCAGTCTCGACAGTCTCAATGGCCTTCTTGAAGTTGGTCTTCCAAATGTTACGACCATCAACAACACCGGCAGAGAGGACGGTCTTGGAGCCCAAAGCACCAATGACGGTGTCAAGTTGCTCTGGGTTGCGGACCAAATCGACGTGGACAGCGTAGATGTCAGTTGGGAGAGCATCGATGTTGTGGACGATGTCACCGAAGTAAGTAGCGAAGACGATCTTTGGGATCTTGTCACCTAAGCTGGCAAGCTTCTCGTATGTTGGCTTGAAGGCAGCCTTGACCTTGGATGGCAAATCGAAAACGAGGGTTGGCTCGTCAATTTGGACCGTCTCGGCACCGGCAGCCTTGAGCTTGGTGAGGATCTCCTCGTAGATTGGGAGGAGCTTCTCAAGAAGATCAATTGGGTCGACGGTTTGGTCACGGTCTGGCTTTCCGAGGGCGAGGAAAGAGACTGGACCGACGAGAACTGGACGGGTGATGATACCAGCCTCCTTGGCCTCGAGGAACTCAACAACAGCCTTTGGGTTTGGGTTGAGCTTGAAGGTTTGACCATCTTGGAAAGTTGGCTTGACATAGTGGTAGTTTGAGTCGAACCACTTGACCATCTCCAAACTTGGAACATCAACACCACCCTTCTGGTGACCACGACCCATAGCAAAGTATTCGTCAACGGCATCGAGACCTTGGCTAGTGTATCTAGGAGGAGCGGCCTGTGCAGAAAAAGATTAGCTATGGCTCGCTGGTTCGTTCACTGAGGGGGCAAAACTTACACCGAAATCTTGGATGTGGGTGAGGACTTGATCGTAAAGAGCGAAGTCGTTGCTTGGGATAACATCGACACCAGCCTTCTTTTGGATGTTCCAATGCTCCAGACGGAGTCTCTTTGCCTCCTTGAGGAGTTCTTCTTGTGAGAGCTTACCTCCCCAGTATGCTTCGGTGGCCTTCTTCAACTCACGTAGGGCACCCATGCGAGGGAAACCGAGGATGGATCTGTGAGAGAGGTGAAGTTAGCATGGTGATGAGGGAATGATATATATATATATATATATATATCAGAGGTGCAAGTACTCACGATTGAACCATGATTGCGGTTGAGGTTGTGTTGATGGGAGAAAAAATCTGATCAATGGTGTCAACACCGATTGCGTGCTACGAGCCTCTGTTGATGGAGGGGTAAGACGAACTTCCGATTCTTGACGTGAATGTCAAGAAAGGAAGGAAGAAAGAAGGAAGAGAAGATGAAGATGAAGAACAGCCAATTGCTCTTCTGAGGGGAAGAAGAGAGAGGAGGATAGTTGTGGTGTTGTGGTAGAAGAGGGGTGTTTGGGGAAGGAGGAGAAAAGAGGAGAGGAGCGGTGTGTGCGAAGGAAGAGGTTGCTTTTGAGGGGAGGGGTTGGTGGAGTCGGCTCGTTGGTGGGGTTAGCTTACTTTGAGACGGGAAGGTAGGTAGGGGTTGCACCTGAGCAAATGCCTTGCAATTGAGGCATCAAGAGGAGATTATGCGCTGAGGTGGCAATTCTCCGTTCTCGGCCAATTTATAAGAGGGGTGGTTGGGAATAGCTCGTCTTTTTCTGATCAACAGCTTCACTCGAGAGCCTCACGCGTCACGTCGGTAAAAATATATTATTCCAATTCTCGGAGGGGATCAATTGTCTCTCCGAAATGCAGGAGAACCCTGAATTGTTGCGATTCGCATCAATCAACACCGAGGTTGGGAAGTGGTCTATTTTGCCTGATATTCAGCTCTCTCCCCTCATTGTTTCTCTGTTTTTTTGTTACTCCTGGCTACCCGTATCTCGTCTTGTACTCTAGTACCCATAGATTGGTGGTACAGGGTTACCTGACATAGAAATGCTGTGTAGCTCAACATTTTCTTCTTCCTGGTGGAGCACCTATCAATGGCGCAATTTTTCCCGATTTTTCTTCCGATCCCGCGGCGTAAGAGGGTTATTGTGAGAATCTGAGAATCATGAAATGGCCAATGGAGGCTGGACCTGTCATAGTATCCATACGATGCTACCATTGACCATGTGCAGTCAGCTCTCTACTCTACATGTCCTGCCCATAACACCTCGAGTTGTTTTGAATTCGCGTTTTGATTTTTTCAGTGTAGTCAGTGTCTTGCATCTCCACTGAGTTCTAAGTCTCGAGTAGGTATCTTCTCTTCAAGAGGCTCAATGATCTAGAAGCTACAACAATACCGTCGATATATAGAAGGTGGCATCACTTGCAAGTTTTCGTTCTAGAGCGGGGTAGGAGCTACCTCTATTAAGTCACGTACGATTGTTACCCTCTTCCTACCTTCCTCAACCATGATAATTCAGCAAGGATCAGTAAACTCTTTCTATTACCTTCACTCCCATGCAGGGTTGGATACAAAATTTCTCACACTGCCATTTGATAAATTCAATATTGTCACCTTAGCATTCACTTAGATCAATGCAGAAAAAAAAACAGCAAAATTGCCTCAATAAATCCCATTCACTAACCCATCGCCATCCCCTCATCCCAACCCACAAGCACACCCCAAAAACCGCAACCCCCATCAAACCAACAAATACCCCAAGCCACCCAAGAGGAAGTACAATTCAACTATCTACCCCATAATAAGTAAAGCATCACACCAAAAACAAGAAACCTCCCACCTTCTCAATCAAAGAACCCTAATTAAAACCTCGCAGCCCTCCGTTTTGCCTGGCGATGGAATTCTCCTAGATGGACCTAGACAGCATATAAATATAAGCCCCACTCCTCGCATCAAGCATCAACAACAAACATAGATTATAGATCCCACTCACCGAGAAAATCTTAGTAGTACCAACACGACGCGCCAACCTGGCTAAAATGGGCTTGCGAACGCTGGGTGGAGATCCATAGGGATAGGTAACCGCTGCACGACGTAGGATATCCATTTGGTTGTCTTCGAGATGGGTCGTGGTGGTTCCGGAGCGTTGTTGGGTTGGTGTTGAAGTAGATGCACTCCTTGGGAGGGGAAGGGTTGGTTAGTGAATCTTCTCTATGAGATTCGATGGGATGGGATGGCTTTTGGGGAGAGATGAATGATGGTGATTTGACTTACAGGTGCATGCATTCTCGCGGTCTTGGGAGGAGTCCAAGGTCGAGGCTTCCGAGGGCGACGAGAACGGGCGGTAACCTGTGTGAGTGAGTTGTTAGTCTTGTGTCTTGTGTGGGTCATTTTTCACAATATGTGGATGGGAAGGGATTGAGGAGGGAAACGAACCTTGGTTCTACCCATTGTTATTATGTTCTTCCCCTTTGCAAATTTGGGTGTCGGTTTTGCTTGTTTGACGGTTAGTTTTTTTGTTTGGAAAGAGGAAGGGATTGAGACTGAGCGCTTCTGAATTCATATCTGCTGGTCAACCCTTGTGTCGGATAACATTCGGATTACCCATCTCCCCATCTCTAAACTGGAAGGTAGCCTGGGAACGTGAATTCTTGATTGGACTGGTGGGGAGCTTGGTCTGTCTAGTCAACAATCGCACTTCCTTTGTGTGTATTTCTTTTGTGTTTCTTTGGTGTTGTGTTAAGGTATAGGTAGGTTGATGGGTGAAGAATGAACATACTAAAGGATAGGATGTTTTCATCTTAGAACTATACATTAACATTTGAAACTCCATGGCGCTGCTAGAATCGTATGGTGGATGGTTGTATGTCTTGTTGAGGGGGTGTGGAAGGTGGAAGGATGTACATCTTATACTATAGATTAGTTTAACATATACTAGTGGAGCGGAATAATATCCAGACGGCAGGCTTTTAGGGCTAGCTTGTTTTGAATTAGTACTATCGATCCGACGTGTCTCGTCCTATTTAAGTAGTATACTCTACTTAGAGTACTTCTAAGTAAAAAATAGTAGATACCCATGATACATATATAAACTTCGAGTCCTTTTAATTCTCCTTCAAAGTAGAGCTGCCAAATATATCTAAGCCTAGCTTAGAGTTATATAAAGGCTCTCTGGCCCCTACTATAATCCTTATGCCTTTTCGGGACTCTGGACTCTCCTTTTCCCCTACCTACCATTTCTAGAATAGCTATGCCTCTTTATTTTAGTTGTATCACATCCTGTGCATATAAATTAGTTAGTGTAGTCTGCTCTGAACGCTCACCCAGTGAGGTTCCAGGACAGCCACAGGTTCCTTTGGGGGTATTCTCCCCTCTAAAGCTAATCCAGTATGCCTACGGCCACTGGATAGAGAGGCCTTCGGGGAGCCAGGTTCCTGCTAAATATATGAAATTTTGGAAAAAGCTCGTTCAAAAGTGCGGGAGTGCAGGCTCAGAGAGGAGTGTGTGGATTGCAAATTGTAGAGTAGGAATTTATCACTCAAAAACCAGACGCTGGCAGGCAGCATCCTCGTAAGCAGCGAAGAAGGTGAATTGAGGAAGATGTAAACGGCAGGGGTTGTTGATACACTGAGAATGACTACTCGAGTACCTCGACTACCTAGTCAATTAATTGTGGGGAACCTCGCTTAAATAGTACAAAGAAAGAAAAGAATGCAATAATATATTTAATTAAATAAACACAAGTCGTATATCCGGAGAAGTCGCGTATCTCTGAAGTCGAATCCACACTCCTCCCCTCTGGGCAAACAACTCTTTACGGCTGCGAGTGCGTCAACGCTTCTGTAGTCAAAACCCTGAGCCGCGAGAACTACTTGACGAAAGCACATTTTCTTATTTGTGTTGAAATACATTTTAGAAATTGAGGGGCTTATGGGGTGGACCCTGTTTGAGCCGTGGGTACTTTGAGATGCTGTCGCTGTTGTTTTTATTTTGATTCTGATGTTATTTTTTTATCATGTATTCGAGATACGTTTCCAGTGTACAGTTTTACATTGCTCAATTCTCCATAATAAACTTTCTGCTTCTATGGAGTTGGGAATTTGGGAATTTCGCCTGCGTCTGGGTCGAGTTGGACGTGTCTTGCAATCTTGAAATTATGGGTAGCTCAACATTGAATTGTCGGTTGCAATAATTCGTGCTTCGGGGTGAATAATCCAATCACCAAGTGTTATTCATAATTCAACTATTGCAATATTAATGTAAGTCATACATAAATCCAGGTGATTGACTAGAACGAGTCATAAGGGAGAGGATCAACTGGGTAATACGGGCGTTTAACATTCTTAAAAGTTGAATCGTGATAATACTAAGCCACAAATATTATGATTCAATAACTACAATACCTCGTTATTGTGCTTCTTGGGTTGATGACTGATATATGGCTAATGCTCTACAATAAGAGTCCAGGAGTGTAACCCTTATTCAGAATCCAGCTGACTTCGAAGAATACTCGTGAGTTTTTCGTACACATTCACACAAGACAACAGATACAGGAGCCTATATATATACGCACCACACTCTCTTTAACTCAAACATAATCAAGAACACTACTCTCATCAAACACGCAGGAAACCACAAAGCCTTAAAATCACAACCCAGCCCACCAGTACTCATCCTCAACGTCTTCGAACTGCTCTAATCGCCATCAACCACTGACGCGTTCCCGTATAAATCCAAACCCACTTCTCCGTCTAGACTAGCCACACATTCTTTTGCTTCTCCGTAGCAATCAGTTAAACCAAATCACAACTCTACAATGGCTACTACACCGTCCGAGACACCTCCTATCAACTCAGCCACTGCAAGAAGTAAGTGGATGGATTACGCATTGAAGGAAGGTGGCGATAATCCAGGAAGACTCCTTCAGGTGGTAGAGAAGCTTATCGAGGGTCGCTCACTAACCGACGAACCAAAGGAGTATTACGAGTGCGACGACCCCACCAAAAGTCCACATCAACTACCCTCAGAGGCTGTTGAGCAGAAGAAGATTAGGGAGGAGAAGGATGCACAGGATTTACAGGAGATGAAGAATTACAAGGAGAGGGTTATTGGAAGGCAAAAGGAGGTCCGGAAGGAAAATAATGCACTTTTGAAGGAGATGAGATTTCGAGGCTGACGCTGCTTGGAAGCTTGAAAGACATGAAGTAGAGAGTTTGATGGTTAAATTCCGGTGACGGTTATGCATGGTTATGTTTTACATTCTGCTGGTCTTATGATTAAATCTGATACTTGTCTTTTAAATGCGAGCAGTTCTAATACACATAGCTTTATTCTCCGTGACTTTGTTATTACTCCTACGTACCTTTCTTATATTCTTTTTCGCAATGTGCAATATATCCCCAGTTTTGATAGAGCAACATACTGAAAAGTATCCCAATGTGAGCGCAGATATCAGATTATCCAACTCACTAAGGGGGTGTTTGGCTCGAATCAGCTGGTGTTAGGTCCCTACATCTGATTTCCATCTGATCTAGATTATGGCGCTCCGCCCTGACGTGGATCATATCTTGTTTGGCTTATCTATAGCTAAATAATTTTCATTATAATCTTTATAATAATAATAATAAGAAAAAGCTGGATAATCACTCCTACTATTATCTTTATTTCTTTTATCCTTTTTTTCTTAACAATTAAGGTTGTTCTTAGTATATTAGTAGTGGTGGTAGTAGTAGTAGTAGTAGTAGTAGTAGTAGTAGTAGTAGTAGTAGTAGTAGTAGTAGTAGTAGTAGTAGTAGTAGTGGTGGTGGTTGACGTGGATTAGAGACTTGACGTGGAAACACCTCTTGAGGTCGATTCGTGTTTTCAGGTGTCTTTTGGTGGGCTGACGTGGATCACTGGAATAAAATTGAATCAGCTGGATTACGTAGACATCCTAGCCAAACATGGTCCTAACGTAGATCACTGACTTAAGTCATGATCTAATATTTTGGTGGGCCGACGCACGTCTGGGTCTGAGCCAAACACCCCCTAATGTCTCCTGATTAATAAATATAAGTTAAGCCAGATTGAAAAAGCATATAATTGCACTCAAAGCCAAGACCATTTTCTTCTAAAACTTCTCCATATTCTAGGCTCTCTTAATCTTATCTTTTATATTTGTAATATAGCCTTAAGAATCTCTTAGGAGAGTTTAAATAAATAGTCTCTTCAGAGATAACATTCTCTAGAGCGACCTCGACCTCGTCGATTAAAGACCCAATCATTACCGACCCTAGGGTATCCCTAGCAAAGCTATGAAATAATTATCTGTCCAATTCAACTAAGCTAACAACCGATAAAATAAATAAATACTAACATTAGCTTCATAGCAACAGTTATAGCCAAGAGGCCTTTCCACACAAATAGACAAACTCTGTACCAGGATAAATAAAACGCTTCCAGGTCTTCATTGAGGGCGAGAACTGATACCTTCAGTTTCTTCATCTTTATCAAGCTTCCTGCATCATATTAGCCTATCTGAATAACTACAGAGTAACCTTGTCCTTCTAGAGCTCTCTAAACCTGGTTCAATTGACTCAAATGACCGAAAATTCCTCGGAAACCCTACTTAAATTCGTAACATAATTCAATTCATGACTTTCCTTCTCCTTAATGCAGAGCCTGATTCCCTATAACTTATAGAATTGAGTAAACACTGGTTAAACCACATGAAACCCATAGCTTTCCCTCCACAGCAGCTGCCGTTTCAAACTGACTTTCGGCAAGGGACACATTCGTTTTGAAAACGAATTGCAACCTCAATTTAGACTCACGCCATGGAAAATCACTTCTCGAAGAACATGAGGCGGAATGAAAGAAATGTTTCATAAGGACTCACGAGTCTCAGCTCCTCGAAGGCATTCTCAGAGTTCATTACCAAGAATTCATGTTCACTTATCACAACTCGATGTTTAAACTCAATATCAATACTCATTTCTACTCAGGGATTATCGTAGAACCTAGAGCGTATCTACCTACAAATCCGTGACGATACTTGCGGTCTCTCCTTCGCTT
The DNA here is from genome assembly GCA_001399465.1 of Hymenoscyphus scutula. NCBI lineage: Eukaryota > Fungi > Ascomycota > Leotiomycetes > Helotiales > Helotiaceae > Hymenoscyphus > Hymenoscyphus scutula. The sequence continues at coordinate 8,241 of LKTO01000258.1, read as the reverse complement.
AACTCTATTCCTGCATACACCTTTGTTCTATTTATCCACTCCACTCTATACCCATGGATGAAGAATGTACATATAACAGCCAAAAATAAACTTATGCCCTCGGAAACCGAATTGGGGAAATAGTTTTATTCTCCTTCCTCCACTCATCAAACTTCACTTTGTCATCGCCCCATCCCTTCTTCAGGAACCGACTCAAATACTCATCATGGACCTCGCCAAAGATTTCAAAGTCCGTTGGGGAGGACTGGACTGAGTTCCGCCGCTTCTTGCTCTTTTTCTTCTCCTCGCTCTCTATGAAGAGCGAGAAAAACACTTGGGAGGCCAATAACACAGATGTTTCTTTATGCATTGGGAAATCGCTGGCCGGGAGATCTTCTCCGGTTCTCAATTCCATCGTAGCCGCCACGTTTTTGAGATAGAAGAGTGAATGCTCCGCCAGCTCCAGAATAATTTAAACGAATAGAGGGGTAGAATTGTGTATATATATTCAAAAGTTGTGAAGAATAATTTGTGGTTTATTCATCATTTCGTTGCGTAGACCTGGCGGCGTTAGATATCGAATGGTGAGAGTCTTTGAGAGACATCCCGACTCGTTCCATATTCAATGACAGTTCGAAAAGTTTAAAACCAGAGAATATTGGGTTACGAGAGAAGAGTAAATGACTCTTATCCTCATAAAACTTAACGGCTACTCCATCCTTCAATCTGTATGTGCGAGAAATGTCGTTGACTGGTCGTACAATACCGTTAGGGGGTTGGAAAAAGCTTTCGGGGGAGCCCTCTATGTCAACTTCAGTTCTGTCGTGCGGCATAATGATTTCATCTTGGCTCATCAAGAGATCATCAAGTAATAGACACAGAGGACCGACAAGTATATGTGCCAAAAAAGAATCGTCTAAGTAGCAAGTCCAAGGACCGATCGACATATCATTATCAGAAGTTTGTCCCAGGAAAGCTTTTGCAGAGTTCGCCGCACTCTCAAGCTCACCATAGGCTTGTGAAGTTTGGGATCCCATAATTAGTTGAATGTCAAGCAAGATTCTGTTCCCAAAAATAAACCACGCACTCACTTCTCCGTCCCGGACAAGCTTGTAGAAGCCACAGGTCAACTCATCGTGTACCATACCACTGGAAGGAAAACCATTTACGGGTAAAGATTCCAACACTTTTGAAATTTTTTTCATAGGATGGACCCAAGCTGCCATTGTGGCAAGATATTGACAGACAAAATAATCTTCCCATTTTTCAATACCGCGTAGTTTCTATAACAGACTCATTAGAATGAATCCACTAGTGATTTTGATGATGTTCTAAAGAAAGAAATGGTGCTTACTATGTCCTCCTCATCCTCTGGCAGACCACGAAGAATGATTAGAAACTGGCAGACTGAATTCGCTGTCGGCAGATAGAGAAATTTCTCATAAGGCGTGGTTTCGCCCTCGATAACTGGAATTCCCCCGAGCCACTCGACAAGCCCTTGAAGAGAAGGAGTATGAGATTCTTCTTCGATCCCGAAGCAGTCTTCCAGTAATTTCATTTCTTCCTGTCTAGCTATCGCGAAGGCACAATTGGTTGTCATGGATGCTGTAACGAGGTCAATATCTCTTCTTTTGTATTTGAACCAAGATTCTCTTAGAAAATTCTGGATTCGATGCAAATCTTCAAAAAAGCAGAATATAGCAAACGATATATCAATTTTTTTGGTGTGCTCGAGTTCGTAAGTGTTGATTTGCTTGGTGTGAGAGGAAGTTGATGTCGTATGATTTGTCTCCGACCTGATATCAGTATCGCTTTCATACTCTGGTTCTTTGACTTCCAGCCAGGCGAAGCGATTTTGTAGTTCGAATGGGGCTTCAGAAGGTGGATTTGTAGAGGATCCAGATAACGGAGATGGGGTTGACTTGAAGGTTGATTCCTGCCGGGTGCTGGGTTTGCGACTAGGTTTCAATAATTGCACCACTTCTTCTAAAAGGCTGATTAAATGCAAATGACCTTCCGTTGAATGCCCAATTTTGATTCCAGTAGCCTCAAACCAATCCGCACAACGTTTGCGAGCAAGAATGGCACGTTGTAGAACTCGAATTATGCGATCAGGGACTTGAATCTTGTCATTCTGAGACACCACGCGGGCTTGTCTAAGTAACTCTCGAACTGGAATCTTGCGATTTACCGTTGACAACCTCTCCGTGGTAGGTGTCGTAACGGGTTGCAGGGGCTTCCTGGGCTTCCTCGCCTTTTTGTCTTTCTTCTGTTGCTCTCTCTTCTTCCGTTGAGCTTCGAGCTTCTGCTGCCGAGTCAATGGCTTTTGGGCATCTGCAAGGGTGGAACTCGATTGGCTTTGTACACCTAATGGAATTCCATGACCGCAGACACCGGCGGCTTCATAGAGCCAAGCGATGAATGTGTTCGTATCAGCTTTGTACCTTTCGTAGGTACCGGCAAGAAATTGGGGAAGCATATTGAAAGCGATTATAGCGCCTGAGGTAGAGTTAGTGCCATAAATAAGCAGAGAGCAAGATCGAAACAAACGCGCCTAGAAACTTGCGAAAAGTTTGATGTGGGGAGCTCGTTGAGACGATATATTGACGGGCGGAGCAAGACCTGCTCTTCGAGATCGCGATTAAGGCCAAGATTGAGGAATCTCGGTGTCGTAATTTGGATGTGCGTAGTTGGAATTGAGGTTGAGGTTGAAGTGTCGTGGACGTCAAGGAGGATCGCAAAACACTTGGTTTTCCAGGCGGCACTAGCGAGTAAGCTGCCACCACTACCTAACCTCAGGAAGCTCATGAGGAGAAAATTTGCCAAACACCGTAAAAGCAGCACTGGATGTGATCTCAACCCTAGAATTGAAACTTTCGGTTACTAGCTTTTGCCGTGAAATGGACTTCGTTGCAAGACAGAAATATTGAAATTTGAGTCTTCCATGAGCTTACTCCTCAGATTCGAAGACTCATAGCTCACACTACTTTCAATCAGCATTGAAGCCGATTTCAAGCAAGTGCTTTTGAGGTTAATCAGCCGCCTTCTGAAGCTTTGAAGTCAAAATTATGGCTCGATATCCGAAGGGATATCATACTCCATGGCAATATACTTCCGCATAGTGCACTTCCATGTCGAGATAGGATGACACTGGTCATGTCAGCAGAATTGTAAAGTGAGGTTGAAGTAAAGTGAAGCGGGGCTTAAATAATAAAATCTAGCCCCACTGTTTGGACCAATAAGAGCATTAGCGCAGAATCTGGTGCTTACGTGCTGGTCCTCCATTGCAGTTCGGCAATTTGTCATTTTCTGAATCTAGACGCAGAGGTTTACTCCTCACTCCTACCCCTTTTCCCGTTCGTTATCAATCTCCGGTGGCGGTGATGAGAGAGACTGGCCCGTGAAGAATAGGAGAAGTGGAACATGCAGGTTGCAAGTTGCAGCTCAAACTTCAAACTCCAAACCAGAAATTCAAGAAAGGGGGGGCCAGCTGCTATTTACATATTCTGGCTGACCCTCGCCTCGATTCCTAGTGGAAGTAATCATAGCCTCAGTTGGTAGCAAAAGATTTCTATTCGTAAATTGCCCTTGTACACGGTGTTGGTGTTGTTGGATTGGGATGCATTTACAGGGTGTTGATGCGCTCTTCGCATTCTCCGGGCGCTACCTACGTACAATACAACATGGCAATCATCCAGTCTCTTGGTCTGAAACCTGCTTCATATCAGGGGGTATAATACTTGATTGTAAATCAGAGTTCGTTGTTATTTGGTTTCCGGATCTCACGAGTGCATATTATTTTGCTACTCTTCAGTTCGGATGATCTTCATCTCCACGCGGGGTAACTTGTTATCACCAACCAGGGCAATTCATTCGCCATGAATACGATATGTTTTGTTTCTACGGTATTGATACCGTACCCCACGAGCCGGGTGGCTTGCGGGATATCGCGTGCTAGGTTGGATGGGATTGTAGGATCGTGGGATTTAAACTTCTCATTTCTAATTCATCCCTCTCGTCGGGATTTCCCTTTTATGGCCACAACTACTCCCCGAGCCCGGGAAGCACCGAGTACCCCACGATATTAATCTTGTATTAGGACCTTCAACACAAGCTGGAACTGGGGTTTCTTTAACAACAATCTCAAAATGCCTGGGGGTGGTAAGGCATACTATACTTCGTATGCAAGGAATCTCGGCTGTTAGTTTTTGCAACTCCTCCGCATATGGCGCAGCACTTGCAACCAATACATCCCTATTGTTTCAACATGGTTGAAATCAAGGTTAGAGGCACAGCAATCGAATACCGCCATCCCTCTTCCTTCGCCTCACCTTGAGCGATTGTCCAATCAAATCGAGCCGAAGTTGGCTGTAATAATAGGCCTCTAGTGTGATAGGCAGCCGCCCCCTCATTTCTACTGCTGGCGCGACTTTCTGTTCTATCGCGATAGCTCTTGGGTCTCTGTTGTTTTTTATTCTTTACTCTGATCATTCCCAGTGTGTCCTTCTTCCTGGGAAAGGGTTATCTATCTATTTGCGTTAGGAACCGGAGGAACCCTGGCTATCGAAAGCTCGTTACTGGATCTCGCAAAACGTCAGAGGGAATAGGAGAATAGGAAGACATCAAGTTTACGCATTTCATCCAGGAAGAAGCCAACGACTATGTACCGCTGTTGAGGCAATTCAAGACCTGGGTCAGTCGCGAAGTTAACCTAATGCATTATTTACTCCTCGTCTTGGGATCTTTGTGGCAATACGAGGCAGTTTCTGGTTATGCCATCAAAGCTTCAAACGATTCAACTTTCCCCGAACTACCCAATATTGAAAAACGGCAATCCATCGTCACCATTCAGCCAATCTCCACCGTAATAATAACTCAAACACCACTTGCGACGAGAAGTTCTTCGCGAGCATCTACCACCTTGACATCATCCTCTTCAACTTTATCCTCTTCAACAAGCCGTACGATCTCAACTTCCTCACCCCAGAACAGCAACTTTAACCAAGCCGGTTCCTTCACAGGTACGGTCTTCACATCAATCAAATCATCGAGTATCGATCGACCAAGATCAACAGTGGTCAACACCTTGCCCCAATCTACCAGATCGCCCGATAAAGTCTTCACCGACCCTAAATTAAGCCTAGAGCAGCTTATTGGAGGGTCTATTGGTGGTGTCGCAGCTTTGGTGGTAATAATAGTCATCTGCCTAATAGCCCCAAAACGCATTGCCCAAATCGTCCGGAACGGAAACTTTAAGCTCAAAATGAGTAAGTTTTTCAAACCGAACAAGTCCAAAACCGGCAGATCTCGCAGCACGGGTTGGTGGAGTAGAATTCCCTTACCGAAGCTTGGGACAACGGAGTTATCCGGTGGGAAGCAGTATACTACTACGGAGCTACCTTCGAATGTACCGCCCGTTTATGAACTACCTTCTAGCAGTATGCATGGGGGGCTTGAGAATATCGGGATACCGGATAGCGAGACCTATCAGAGAGTGGAAGTTCCAAGTCCGGGATTTGTTGCTGGGGAACTCAAATTGTTGAATGGGAATGTTACTCCACGGAATCTTACGGATGTCGAAACTGCTTCTATTGCAGATAATTTGGGGCCGGATCAACATACGGAGAAGGTTGCCGAGCAGCAACAGTTAGAGAGTCCAGGGAAGCAAACACCTCTAATGTTAAGTTCGCAAACTCAAGAGGTAGAGCCAGACCACGGTTCTATTAAAAACGAATTCACTGTCACCACGGAAGACCCCATTCCCAATCCCTCAAAACCAAAACGAAGAGAAACATTACCACCCCCACCCATCCCACCACGTCCAATGAAAAGAAAAAAAGTACCAGACGCAGATTTTCGTCTCACCTCACCAAGAGGTTCAACTATACTTTTGACTTTAGACCTACCAACCTCACCAATCGACCTATCAACTCCCCTCACCCCTTCCCCAATCGAACCCCCGGAGGAGGATGCAAAGCCGAAAGGACCACCACCGATAGTACCTCCAAGACCAGTGAGATTTCGGAAGAAGGAAGTGATTTCTGAAGAGGAGAATATCGAGGAAGAAATCGTTGCATTCCCTGTCCCCCCCAGTCCTGTCAAAGACGACATGAAAGCTGAATCGCCACCTGAAGTACCTCCCAAAGAAGAACCTATCAAGAGTGGAAAGCCCCCCGAAGTAGAGTCGACGAATGAAGCTCAAGATTCTACGGAAGGGGATGTACAGCCTAACTTACCACCTCGGCCTCCTCCCAAGGATGCATCTTCGCCAACAAGAGAGCCCCCCAATGTACCCTCAAAACCCGAGCCGGAGGGAGAAGAACCCCCAATCTTCAGCTCAAACTTCTCTTTCTCCTCCCCCGTCTTCGCTGACCCAGATATCTCCACTCAACACGTTTCAATGCCTCCCCCTTCACGAGAAGCACCAATAAGTCCATCAACAACAACTCCTCCCCATCCGATATCAACAGCAGACACAGATATCTGGTCCCTAAACATCCTACTAGCTTCAACGGACCCACCAAACTCCCAACCTCCACCAACACGCCAACCAAAAATCAAAACCCCCTCACCACCATCCAGTCTAAGCAGGAGAACCAAACCCATCCTCTCAGACCAAGAACTCACCAGCGAAACATCTCCCCTTACAGTTCCCCACACATCACCACCCCTCTCCCCCTCACAATTAAATAATTTCGTCCCTTTGGTTCCATATACACCTCCAAATAGACGACAATCTCTGAATCATAATCTCCCACCACTTCCACCGCCTTCTGTATCCTCTACTTTTCCTAATTCTCCACAACCACAGTCGTCTTGGCGGAATACAACACAACCACAACCACTCATTTCCCGGATCCCGGAAAATGAGAATTCGGTTCCGGATGAGAGGGGGAGGGCTTCTGGGTCTTTGAGTCCCAGGCGTTTGGCTAGGCTTGCGGGGGCTTTTGCTCCGGTGAGTTATTCTGATGAGAAGGCGGAGGAGGCGGGGGTTGGGAAGTGGGTTTATCGGTGATTTCAAATATTAAACTCGGCTAGGGGGTGGGTGGAATGTTGAGATTTGGAGGAGCTTCGAGGAGGTTGTTGGAAGAAGAACGAATTATGATACTCCTGGGTTAAGTGGAATAGTTGCGATGAAATTCTACGTGGATTTGGGGCTATTTATGGGCAACCTAGCTGTAGCTATGTTCACCAGTCCTAGGTTACCTGAGGGTAGATCTGGCCAGTAGCATGGTCTTCAGCTACCCGAAAGCAACCTCGGAAGGAACGGGCGGGTTTTCACATATATCGGTAGAGTTGAGGACGAAAGAGGTGGGATGATTTGATGTTTATGAAGAGTACGTAGGAGTTTCGATACCCGGGGTTTTTGTTATCAGTTTGGGAGAATGGGTTGGGATGAGTAATGGGAAGAACGTCATATTTCATGTTTATATTTCCACACCTGAAAACATAACTTGTATACCCTTACGTTAATTGCAATTTTCTCTTACTTATCCAGGTGACATTGCCATTGCATCACTTTCAGATTCCAGGTCCCAGTCGTAGAGTCTTGTCCCAAATAAAAGATATCAAATGAACCATAGAGATGTAGGGAGCATTTACAAGCAACAGGAGCCTCATTCTCTCGCAATCTTCGCTGGAAAAGTGGAGAAAGGAGAAGACACGAGGAGGATCACGTGGAATGATTTCTCACGTGCAGACAACTCAACATCGCCAGAATCTTCTCTCCAAACATCCCAAACTGGGCGACACTTTCTAACTCGGAATCATACATAAACAGATGAAAATCTCCCTAACACGTCCCAGCAAATCCAAGAAAAACCCACGTGTCAAATACCCGACACTATCGGCAAAACCAAGGGACGGGACAAGAAGTCGCGAGACGCATCCCCAGATTCTAGCCCGACAACCACAAAAACCAACAGCTTTCCCTCACTACATCTCAAACCGCCCACCATCCCCTCTTTTCGTACGATACAGAATCCAAACTCAAGCTCACCTTCACCTGAAGCTCTCTGACCATCTGCAAAACCACACAAAAACCAAACGCGCGCATCCGCGCCCCCAACTAAAAAACCATGGATATCCTCCAAGGTCCGTCTCCTCCCCTCCCCCAACCAAACTAAAAACCCCCTCTCATACAACCAACTAACCCTTAAAAAAAACAGAATACACACAAACCCTCTTCAACACAACCCTCTCCCCCCTCCTCTCCCCCCTCCTCCTCACAACCCTAACACCCCTCCTCCACCCCCTCCAAAC